>CAUYSK010029476.1:0-50391 GCA_963575035.1 Avahi laniger | reverse complement strand
CACACAATTATGGAGAAACATATGAAATGCAGTCTAACACTGACTTCATAGGGTCCTTAGAAATTTCCTTTCCCAAACAATAAATAGGCTTTCCGCATACTCTTCCAGAGCTGAATAGTTGCTAAGCAGCTCAAAAACTTTTCTTCATGCCCAGACTCTATTACTCAAAAATGTTCCTTGGCCTCCTTTATCATCAGAATAAAGTCCAACTTCTCGGCTCTCCCTCTGCAATCTGGTCTCAAACTACTTTCTGGATACATCTTCCACTAATGCCTTCTCTTTCTATAAAATTGAACTAAATCATGCTCCCCACTTCCCTCGCACACTCTGTACTTTTCCACCTCCTCTCTTTGCACCACTCTTTCCCCCAGAGTTACTTGTCCCCATCTCTGCAGATGTTGAGATGACATAATGTACATGATCGCTACTAGTGCTAACATTATAGGTTCTCAATAAATGATGGCCCTTAATTGACTCATTCATTCATCTTCTGTTCACTCATTTGTGGATCTCTAACTCTAGTTACTAAGCAAGGATCTGATTATACCTAGGGTATATAAGAACAGAATGGCCACATAATTTGTAGGTATAATGCAAAATGGTAATTCAGGCTCTTTTTAAAATAATTATTAAGAATTTCAAGATGGTATCAGCAGTACATTATAAGCACAGGACTCTTCTAAGTGCAGGGCCCCTGTGTGACTGACAGATTGCACACCCACAAGGCAAGCCCTGAATAAGACACAGACCCTGTGAGCTCGCCTGACCCAAGGAAGCTCGTTGTGTGGATGGGGACAGACAGGTAAGACAAAACAATTACCAGATAATATAAGAGCTGTGAAATGTGTAAGCACAGGATGCTGTGGGAACATGGTAGCTCAATGGAGCACTCAACCCACACTAGAGTAGAGATGGTAAGTGGAAGGAAATTGAGAAAATGTTATGGAAAGAGGCAATACCTAAGCTCAGTTTTGCAGTTCACATCAGAGTTGGAAAAGTGAGAAAGAGAGAGAAGTAACAGAAGGGTGGCCCAGGGAGTGAAATAACCCATTGGAAAGCATAGGAGCCAAAAGAAATATGTCCAGATCTTAATTCGTCCTTTAAGGCAATGACTTTGTAACTTTTTCTGACTATGAATCACAGTAAGAAATGCACATTTTGACCTAGTATTCACACTGAATCAAAAATGTTTGTATCTTCATAATATTCTGAAATAAAAAATAAAATAAAACCTGTAAAGGAGAAAAAAATGCCAAAAAAAATCATTCTTACCATGTACAGTTTCTTTTTTCTTTCATATTTTTAATAAGTTTATGACCCACAATTTGAAGAACCCTAATTTAAGCACTGTCTCAAAGGTCACCTCCTCAGCAAATCTTCCTAATGTCTTCAGCCCTAAGCCATCTGAACTGCTGTGGGCTCCTCTATTGACACTTTGCTTTCTAGTGTCTATGATATACTACGCATCTCCTGTTAGACTGTAATTTGAAGGTAAATTCAGATGCTTTGCACATAGTAGGGTCCAATAAATGTTTATTAAGTGACAGTACAAGCAGTCCGTACTCGTCCTCAGCCCTCACGTCTGACGTTCTTCTTGTGACCACCAGTGCTTTTGTCTTGCTCCCATTTTCTCCCAGTTTAATTAACGGGGCTCCTTGGGCTCAAGCTAAGAGACCCTTTTCCTTGGTTCACCTGGTGATTGATATCAAATAATTCTGATTCTGTGTCCTCTTCTTATTGCTTTCCATTAATCTAATAGCAAATTCTGGTCATAGAGTCCTAACACTTCGTACTGACAAAGCAGTATCTATAATAGTTCCTCTTTAATTAAAGACAAATTGCTCCTGCCTTCGCAAGTTTTTAAATATTTCAATGACCGTAAAGAACTTAATCCTATTTTTTTTTTCTTTTTGGTAACCACCAAGGTCCAGAAATTTTCACATATATTTTACTATGAAATTATCAAATCAACCTGCGAATCAAGTATCATTATTATTATTATTAGTTCCCATTTTCTAAGCTCACACAAATTTAAGTGTGTCTGATCCAAAGGTCATGTTCTTTTCATGATGTTAATCAAATTAAAATAATGACAAATTTTATCTGTTGATTCACGTTTGGCCTACAAGTGCCAGCTGGACAACACAGCAGCCAGCAATGTGATTCTGGACGTGAAAATAACTTTGCCAGATGAAGTCTTATGGCAAAACGCAGCCCCTTACTTCCTGGGTTTTGTGTGAGACCCAACCTCTTGCCTTCCTCACTAGCTTTGGCACTGATGGCCTCACCTTGACATTTTGTCACAGGCACTGAGCTATTTACAAACCTACACATGTCAGATTCTAAAGGTTAACCATCCTTTTCTTGTTACCTATTTGTTGCTTTGTGGGTTCGGTCTATTTTATTTCCCTTTTGGGGACAGGAGCAAGAAAGTACTTCCTTGCTTTCCTGGGAGGCACACAGGATTTAATGTTAGAATTAAATCCAAATGTTTTCGGACATTTTTCCTTGACACATTGGCTTACGCCACTTCTGGAGAAGAGGAGCACTTTGCATCCCGGAGGCCAAGCATGCACGCTACCTTGGTCTGCAGAGGCACAGACGCTTCTGTAATGTCTCCATCCCACCTAGACACTTGAGGCAGAAAGTCTCCTGTAGAGTAAACTCAGGGTAAGAAAAAATTATGAGCTGGAAATAATGGGAAGCTCTTTTCTAACCTCTAACAAGCAAATACGTGCCAGAATACACCATGGTGAAGTGGAAGGAGTCTGAACTGGAGAGGAGGCCTACTTTCAATAATCACAGAATGCAGCATTACACGGGGAAGTGCTTTGTGAGCTATGAAAGCAGCACCACAAGAAAGAATTATGACTTATTCTTGACTCCTGATCCTGAAAGGTAATTTGGGAAATCTGCTGGTTCAACTCCCTCATTTGGGGAAGCTGAGACTCAGAACAGTCACAGCTGCCCACGGCCACACCAGGGGTACAGCCCAGCCTTCTGTTTACAGAATAGGACAAAGTGTTTCATGTTGGACATCAGTTCTAGGTATTACTTATGTGTACGTCATATTTCCCAGGCCACATCTTTTTCTAGTAACCCAATGATCCATGTTCAAATTAAAATTACCCTGGATTTGGCTTCTTTAGGTACTTGGGGCTCCAATTCTAGGAGAACCTGATGTTAGCAAGGCCACTCCCAAGCTCCCAGGTGCGAGTCCACATCCATGTCCTCTGTAGATCCAGATTTACGTGGATTCATGTCTTTCCTAGGCATCGTCTGGTTCTGGCGGAGCCTCAGGATCTTCCCTGGCAATGCTTTAATGATGTCAACAATTCCATATCTCTTTCCAGAAACCTGTTCAATTGTGTAAAACCTCACTCAGCTTCATGATTTTTTTCCAATGTTAGAATGTGCAGGAAGACCAAAAGCAGCATCTTTCTTCCATAGTTATTGCTTTCTCCACAGAGTGATTTAAACCAAGCCCATAGGATCTCTAGTGACAAACTTCACACAGAGCCCAAGCTGGCTTCATGGATGCATGACCTGAGCCTACACTCAGAGGGCACTGAGCTTGGTTTAATGCTCCATTGTGGCCATCTTAAAATTCTTGACATTCTTTTTAACAAGGGGCCCTGCACTTTCATTTTGTGCTGGACTCTACGAATTACATAGGTAGTGCTGCATGGAGTTGAAGCTATCGTGTATTCTGAAAATGCTACATGTAACCTCTAGCTTTTCTATGCTCTCCCATGCTTTCATTTTCTGCAAACAACTTGATGCATGTGGGTGGGCTAAAGGGGCAGGGATAATTACACAAAGTTCTCATACTCCCGTTCTTCCATGACCTAGGAACCTTCAGACAAATTGGTTTCCACAATGGAAATTATGCAGAAAAGACACTGAGTATTCATCTTGGACTAAATATGAATTATTAATGTTGCATTTTCTAAATAATTCATCATATTCAGTGTAGGTCATGGATTCTAATTCAGACAGAGTGTGTGAGTGTCTACTACCTATCTGGTCATTTACATAAATTTCTTGTCCATTAGAATTTCTTTACTAAAGTTCCAGTTATAAACACTATCAATTTATTCATTCAACAAATATTTGTGCCAGGCATTTTTCTAGGTTTCTGGAGATAAAGCAATGGACAAAAGAGACAAAGACATTAACAAATGTTTATTGTGCAAGGGCTTTTGCTAGGCATACAAGAATACAAAATATTTTTTAAAAAGACTTTTGTCTTCAAGGGGTTTACAGTCTAATAGGAAGAAAGAGGTGAAAATGGTTCAAGATATATTAGAGCTCCATAAGACGTAAATTTCAGAAGAGAGATGCAAATTAGAGATGAGAAGGAGGGGTTTCAGAGGGAGAAAGAAAGTAACTACCTTGTTTCATAATTGGATAGAAAATTATTAATCCATATGTACAGGTTTGATATTGAAAATCTATACAGCTTATGCAGAAAGAAACTGATTAAAATGGGAGACTAATCAAAGCTTTAGATATTGAATTTGCAATAAGCAACTGAATCATGAAAACACAGCTTTGTGGAAATTTAAGTTGGAAATGCTGCTCTTGAAAGACAATCTGCGGGGTTAATAAGGCAGTGGGATGATTCAGTAGATAGCAATCCTAAAACCAGGCAAGAAGAAAACGCTGGATTATAAATAAATTGCTAGCCCTGTTTTCCAAAAAACTTGGTTCATTCATATGAGAAAAATGAGAGGTTGGGGATTTGACACTGGATAGTGCTTGGAGCTCAGACTTAATCGGCAAACCCGTATTTGTTATGAGACTGTGTAATATTAGATAGAAAGGTGAATAAGATACAAAACTGCTGGGTTGCACAAAACCAGAGAACATCATTCATGTGAATTTTCTTTGTGAATGGCAGATACAATGCAAACAGTACCTCTGGGCAAGTGCCACACAGCATTGGTGACCAGAAGTGAGCAAATCCAAGACTGCCATGCTTAATTCTGAAGAATGGTAAGATCGGAATGACCAAGATGCAAAGGTTCATCAGGTGGCCACACTGTTCTCGAATAATGTCCCAAAAGCATGGGGGACCTTCAGATGTCATAGTACAAGTGTAAATATAACATAGGCCACCCACAGATAGGAGGAGCCTTCATTACAGCCTTGTTTTGTAATGGGACTATGTCTCTGGGACATCTGTCTACCCATTCTGGGAACCCAAATATTGATGGCTATTATCAATTGAAGTCTACTTGATTCAGGTACATTTTAAGAATAATAGTGTAGGGGAGCTTTTTATTTGGCATTTTAAAAAATAAAGACATCAAAAGGGTTCCATGAGAATGACTTATATGACATTATAGAACGAGGTCTAATGCAGAGCCCAAGCCAGTCTGAGGTTCAACTTTCACTTTGTTTGTTTGGAAAAGATACAAAGTTTGTAGAAACTTTATTTTCCTCAGCTGATAAAATGGGAAAGAGGCTAATAGGCTTTATTTTCAGGATTTGGGGAGGGAAATGAAATTAGGAAATACATACAAAGTGCTAAACAGAGATGTTGTCATGTTGTTATTGCTCAATAAATGTTAGCTGTTGTACGATTTTTAGTTTGCTAAAAAGCTAACTAAAGCATTTTAATATAAACACACATACACAAGAGGGTGTGTGTGCATATGCACACATAGACACATGCACACATACATGTATGTCACACACACACGGGAGACCCCAAAACCTTCTCTCAAGGAGCAAGCAGGAAATCGGGTAATTGCTTGACTAAGACAAGTAACTGTCATCATCCTGGATTTGATAACTTTCTACTCTTCATCAATGCCCTAGACTGTATTGAACTGAATCTTTCTTTGAGGTATATTATAAGAAAAAAGAACTCTTAATCTTTTGATATGTAGATGTTGAAAATTTGTAAGTCAAGTCATCATTAACTGTTAGTCCTTAGCTCTAGTTGCTACTATTTCTAATCTTAAAGCTCAGAAATATGCAAATCAAGAACTTACAGAGGTCTCCCTTCCCACAAAGTACAATATCAAAAACTATCTGCTGTAATTTTTTGGTTTTTCTATGGCTTGATTGGTTGGCATCTCTTTTTTATTACTTAGGAAAGATTAAGATGACTGTGGCTATTGATGAAAGAAAAACAACTTTTTAACTGAGTGTTACTGGGTAAATTTCCCCTAAACAGGAATTTTACACCTAACAACAATCCCTTACTATATAGTAGCCTGGTTTTGCTATTTAGCTCCTTTAAGCCTCCTTTGTAGCATTAAAAATTATTTGTAATCGCTAAAGTGTTTACTATTGTTATTATTGACTAGAATCCAATAAAAATAATTGCAGAATATCCTAAGGGTATATTAATAGATGAGAACTACACACACACAAACACATCCCGGAAGGAAATCAGAGGGTGGAGGCAGTTCACAAAGAGAGCAAAAAAAATCCAATACTTATTTCCAGACAGTGAAGTTTGTTCTCCTAAGAGGGTGCTGTTGTACCTGACGTCTCAGAGGGAATGATCAGAAATGTAGGAAAAAAGGGCAATGCTGTGAGGGAAGTCACAGTGGGGTCACAGGAAGATGGCTCATGGCCCCACTCAGGGAGCCTTCTGTTAGAATGGTACATGGACTCAGAAGCCACATCACGCTGCAAGTGACAAAGACTTTTTACAGGAATCGATTTAGTGTGAGAGAAAAGCTCCGTCTGGCAGCCAGAAAATGCAGCACAGTGGAAGGTGTTGCTTGCAGACATGAGGGATGTCCCGTGTGCCCTAGACCGGAAGGAGGGTAGGAACATTAAACAGAAGAAGAGGTTGCTAAAGGCGATGACTGGAACCAAACAGAACCATACATTAAACTCTGAAATGAGTCTTACTCATTCATGAGGGTCTAAATAGAAATATCTGTGTCTTTTTGAACCATGAACCAAGGTAAAGTTTTTTTGTATAGTTTTATATTTTAATTGTTTCGTAAATGCACACACAACAATCCGACCTAGTAAAACATTCCTTGACGCAGGTGCTACTGAATTATTAGGATTTCTTTTCTTTATTCCTCCCGTTCATGTGCTGAGACCCTCCGGCTCACCCACTGCCACCTGCATGCCCATTCACGGTGCTTTCTGCAGTGAAGGGGGCCGTATCTGTCCGCATCCTGGAGTCTGTGAAATGAACTAACAGCTCACAGCCTCCTCCCCACCTTTCCCTAAGCCCTTCAACAACCACCACAAGTACACAACCCCAAATAATTCTATTGGCTTTGGCAGTCACTTTGCCACTGCCTTTTGTTGCACCAGGAGGGGACTTTTGTGCCTGTTCCTCCTGGGCTTTGTTCCCGCTAATCAAAGACACAGAGGAGAGCCGACTCTGAGAATTTACAAATTTTACTCTGAGTGTTTACAAATTTGCTAGACTGTGCCCTGGGTTTATCCCGTCAACATAAAACCTAGAGTAAACAGTCTTTTCTCTAGACATAATTTGAGCCATTGTGTGTGTACCAAAGAGCCGTAAAGAGGATTTGACTCAAAGGGATCAGAATTTAACTGCCTCTTGCTTCAAGACACATGTGATTCTTCTAAAGCAGCTTCCTTCCTTCTCGTGAGTGAATCACAGTTATTTCAAAGAGAATTTGGCAACTGGCCCCCTAACTATTCTGGATTGGCACCTTGTATGTGATTGTTCTCATTTTCCACCCAGCCCACCTTTCCGGGGCTGCCGTATCCTTCACAGCTGTGTGGTCTCTAGAGAGAACAGAGACTTTATAAGCAGAGGGACTGAAGTCCTCCTTCCTGCGTTTGCCAGCTATGTGCCTTTGGGCAAGTTACTTAATTTCATAGTCTCAATTTCTCATTTGTGAAATGAGGTTGAACAAAATCTAACAGGATCTTTGGGAAGATTTTAAATAATCTAGTTAAAGGTACTAACCATGTTTGATATTGCAGGTGAGAATTTTAATCTGCAAACTGAAGAGTTTTTAAGTGCAAATTTATTTTTCTGTAACTGAATTTAAAACCTATATATGCATCCCTAATCTTTTGAGAGGCAGAAACTTCATCCCAATCAATTTGGTGACCAGCACTATCCCAAACTTCCTCAGGGTTTGTCTGGTTTCTAAGGAGAAGTTGTGTGGAGCAGGGCAATGGGTTTGGGGACAGACCAGTGGGACCAGGGGAGGGGAACAGGGGCACGTGGTCTGGGCTGTTGCCTGCCTGGGCGGGCACATGTCTGCTGGCTTTGTGCCTGCCCAGTCTTTGGTTCCATGCAGGCCACTGATGAGCTACCCTCTTTCTCAATGCAAGGTCCCCCTCAGATAACCCCAATGCCCCCTCTGGAGGGGGTGTGGTGCTGCCCCCATGTCACATGAGCTGTGGGAACCACGCGGGGCTCCCCCAAGTCCTGCACCCGTTCATGTTTCTCGCTGGCTTCATTTGCTGTTCCCACATCGTGATGAGCAATGGAGGGTTTCAGAGCCCCTCAGGCCTGTCACCCGAGACATTCGCACAGCCCTTTCTATTCTGGATCTTGCTATCTCAGCGGTCTCCACTCAAGAACAGAAACACGGTCCAGTCCGATCTGCAGCTGGATCCTCCAATTTGCCCAAGTACCTAATTATTTATATCATCCTCTGTGACTTCACCTCCTTCGTACCAGCCCACTGCCTTCTCTGTTCCAATAAACCTTAAATAGTTTGGGGACATGAGAAAGAGATCGGATTCATCTCACATTTTCTGCACTGTGTGTCTTCTCAGAGCCTAGGCTTCTGAAATGCAAGACTTTTCTCTGCTTCTAGTATAGTCTTTGTTAACGCTTGTCATCTAGCTACCCAATAAGGGAGAAATTATAAGATAACTGGAAATAAGAGGAGGAAAAAAACCCTACAATATTTCAGAATACTACTCTACTACAGTATATTTAAACAATTATAATATAATAGTAATATTATTAATAATAACAATGGGAAACTGTTATTGAAAGCTTTCCAGAATTCCTAATAAGAAACAATGTATGGATGACTTCAGGCCTTGACAAAAAGGGAGTAAGAAAAATGAGAAAATTTTATATAATGTTAAAATTGGAACGATCTTAGTGATCATTATAAGTTAAAATCTTTTATCACGAAGAATCCCTTAAAAGTATTTTCCTTCTATGAAATGGATGCTTTGTTTTAAAAAGTTTTATCTGTCTGACAATGCGTATTATCAATTGCTTGAGTTCCTCATTATTGATAAATCAAAAAATCTAAATACTACTTATTGGTCTTTTAATTCAGCATAAGATAGGTTTTCAGGGCTGGGCTTAGACCACATATGAAAAGGAATACTGGTCAAACCCAAAGGTCCAGGAGTGACAATCAGAAGCTCCTCTCATCTCCACCCATGCCTTGGGTGACCTCTGTTTACATACTGACCACTCTGTGCATCTTGGCAAACACCTACCTGCCCAGGCCCTCTAACAATAACACTGAATATTTCTGCTCCTTGTTTTCTAGCTTGCGACCTTTCGCCTGGCATATGTTGCAGGCCTTCTTATAGCCATCTTCTTGGCTGGGTCCCCAGGCCCTCCCTTCCTTGACTTACTCCCCTGGGTGGTCCCTAAGAGCAGGACTTCAAATCCCCATCCACGCTCCTCCACGGCCTGGGTCCTAGAGGGCCATGCTCAGCTCTTGACATAGAAAATTGATAGAGTTGCTGCTTTGAGGAAACATGGCAGGTGATCCTCAGCTTCAGAATAATTCATTTACTTAATAACTCCCCAATAATGCTGTACAGAGCCCTAATCCCACAACATGGATTATTTTATTGCATTTCTCCAGAATTCTCTTGCTTTCAGCTTCTGCCTATCAAAATCCCCAGCACAATCATTTCTGTCTCTTATACTTAAGAGAACTTTTCCCTCCCGAGGAGCTGTCACAGCACTTTGGCCCCTCACGTGGCTTCTGTTATTCTCTCCACTGGCAGGACTTGTGATGTAGTAGGAAGAGCAAAAGCTTTAGAGTCAGATGAATCTGGATCCACAGCCCCGATTCAACACATACTAGTTCTGTGATCACCAGCAAGCTGCTTACCCTCTCTGAACTTACGTTCCTTTATCTGCAAAACATTCATAGCAATATCTATCGCACAAAGCTGTGAGGAGCATTTATAAACCCTATCTTCTCTGGCCTCCCTGCTGCCTGTTGTTTATAACAAAGATACCATGATACTTTCAAAATTATTTATGGGCAAGAACAGAATTATATAATGGGAAACACACTGAAGTCACCAAAGTCCTCTGTTCTAGTCCCAGCTCAGATTTAATGAGTTTTGTTAGTTTGGCTGAGTCTTTTGTGTTGGAGGAGTGGGTGGTGGTGTGACACTTTTTTTTTCATATTCCTGATGTTTCCTTCCATGTGCAGGGAGTGTAAGAAGCATAACTCTCTCTTACCTTCCTTCCAGCCACTCACTCACTTCTGTCCATGGAAAGTGAGTGCTGATTTTCTCATCCATTCACTCTTCCATTCCTCTTGCAAGCTAGCCGTCCACAGGGGTTCTGCTCTGCTCTGCTCCTGAGTGGGCAGACTCTGCCCTTGGGGAGAGATACTCCTCCACTTTGGTATAGCTGAGTGAATTAACCTCCCTGAATTGAGAGGTTCAGCATCAAGAAGATCACTTATTCACACACATAGGACACATGATCCAATACTAGAATGTGTTAGCAATGTAGGCAACATTTGAACTCCACCTAACTTACTCGTTTGTTTTATTTTTTAATTGTTCAGAACTTAAGCAGGCAACAGGGGTGTAGTTATTGGAACCCTTGCCCCCCATCACCTTCTTATCTCTGAACCTCAAATTACTCATCTGTAAATTGAGCCAAGCACTCTCTATGGTCACTTCTCATTCTAAAATTCTGTGATCTGAGGGAGATAATGAATATGATAGTATCTCACATAATGTATGGTATATAATAAGGATTCCACAAACGGCACTGTTTTCAGTTACACATACGGCAATACAGAAAGACGAGTGTAAGATTGGAAGTCTTTTTTCCTTTACAAGAAGATGAATATATGTACCATAACCAATATTTAGATGCTTGGGAAGCAGGAACCTGCCTGCTGAGAGAGCATTCCGGTAATATCTGGATAAGGAGCTCTAGGTAGGTGAGCTGGAATTGAAACATGACGAAGACCCAGAAGGGAGCTAGCGTGTTAATTAGCAGGCATGAATTAGCTTGGTTGCAAATGAAAAAAAATTCAGGACAAATTATCTTAATGCATATGTGTGTTTGTGTGTATGTGTGTGTGTTGTGTGTGTGTTGTGTGTATGTATTTTGCACAGGAGGGAGTCAAAGATGTCAAGAAGATTCTATTAAACTGAGGGAACAACATGAACGCAAGAGGGATATGAATAAAACCAGACCCCTGGGGAATAAAAGAGGCCAGAATTATTTCATTTATTTTCCCTTCCCTTTCCTTTCCCCTCCTCCTCCTTTCCTCTCTTTGTTCTCTCTTTCCCTTCCCCTCTTTCTCTCTCTTCCTCCCTCTCTCTCTGTCTCTCCCCACCCTCACTGAAGTGTGACAATTTCCATTGGTAGGAGACTTGACTACCAATGCTGAATTTTTAACTTAAGTATCTCAGTACCAGGATTTTAGAAAATTTCATGAAAGGACATTGACACCCACCCCAGACCAACCATTTGTGGCCAGAATAAACAGTTATATAATTGTTTAAGTGGTAGCTTTCAAAGTAGAAATTTTTTGAGCAGAGATGGGGTGTCTTTTTCTGGAGAAGATGAGGTGCTAGACGGAAAATCTTGTAGAAGCCTTTTTGAGGCCATGGTGGGGTTTTGATAGCTGAATCCTACTACAACTTGCTCCTCTAAAACAACACTGTGTTTGTAGCTGAGGACATGTGAACACAAGGAATTATAAAAAAAAATACACAATAAAGTGTTAGTTTAACTAATAATCAGGAAAAGTCGTATTACTCCAATGCAAACTTTTCTGGTCAAAGCTATATTGGAATGTGTGGTTAAATTAAAAGGCCTAAATTAAGTCATTTCTTTTTCCCCATGAAACCTCTACCTACTCTGCCTCTGAAACCTAGAGAGTGATTCTCCTGCCACAGTGTGAAACAAAGACACTCTTTAATACAAGTTATAGTGCAATTAGTAAATGACAAGATACGCAGAGTGTGTCTGCCCCCAATGCCTTATAAGGAGGCGTTATTATCATTTCCATTTTACAGGAATATAAACCAAGGCACAAAAAAATTGAAGTAACTCGTCCAAAGTGGTATACCTTAAAAGTGGGAGAACAAGAATTTGAACATGGTAACTCTGGCTCCAGAGCCATTGAGTTTGTCCAATCTTTCAGCAGAGGAGGATGTTATACAGTATCCCAAGTAATACAATATAAATTCCCTCCTATTATTAAGTTTCTAGACAGAAATGAGATTTCAAAATTGAAATTTAAAGTTAAATTTCCTTCCTTGATTATAAAAAAGGTAGCATCCAAAAAAGAATAAAGTCTAAAAATTTCCCCTCCTTCATTTCTTATTCTGCTTGGTCTCAGTCATAATTGTATGAATTTCTCCTCTTTTCCTTCTCTTCATTTCCCTTAAAGTTGCTTTGCATTTCATTTTGACCATCTCCCCTGTGGTAGTCTCTCCACACCTCTCTAATTTCCTTCTTCATCTCTACACCCCACCATTATTCTTGATGTGGACCATTGCATGATCTCGTGGCTACTGCACAAGGCTTAACTAGATGCATGTCAAATGTTGTTCTTGAAGAAAAGAGGGATATTTCTATTCTTGAATCACCCTTAGGTATTTTTCTTCTTCCATTGCCAAGCTGTGGGTGAGATATTTCTGAATTTAACATGCTCATTCACCATCCCTTAGATGGCAATACATAATACACAGACCATCCTATTCTTATATCCTCCATATGAGAATGGCCGTTAACAAGGTATTTAGCTGTCAGGGAACTTGCAACATGCACAGCATCAGAGAGACATTATGAGAAGAGAGAGAGGATGAGTGATGATATCAGAGCCCCTGGATATGGACTTTGACTCAACTACTTCATAATAGCTGTTTATCCTTGAGAATGTCAGTTAACACTTCTGAGCTTTCATTTTGTTATATTAAAAAAAGCACAGTCAAAAAAATCTGCTTTATCTATCTCACTGGAGCATTAGTTAGGGTTTGGGTTCAGCAACATGACAGAAAATCTAAAATAACAGTGATCTGAATGATATGCATGTCTGGTTCTCATTTAGAAGTTCAGGTAGGCAATTACGGGCTGGTACGATAGCTCGGTAATCCTCAGGACTCAGGCTCCTTCTAACTTGCTGTTCTACCATCCTCAGTGTGCAGTGCAGTTTTCATCTCATGAGGTAAGATAGTTGCACTTGCTCCCACAGTCGTATCTGCCTTCTGGTTATAGGTGGGAAAGAAGGCAGAGGAAACAGATGACCCTGCCTATCAGGATACTATTTAAAAGCTAAACATGGAAGAGTGCCATTAGAGAAAATGGTGAAGTAAGAGCCTCTAAAAAGTCTCTCCTCCGTAAGAGCAATGAGCTAACTAGCAAAAAATGTCAGAATCACCTTTTACGGAACTCTGGAAACTAACCAAAACTTTGTAGCAATCCAGGAAGCATTTATTCAAGAAAGGCAACCAAATCTCAGTAGGAATAGTAAGCTTTGTGGCATTTTAACTTGTGTTAGTCTTCATCCCCCTACTCCAGCTTTATGGTAGCCCTGAAAACAAACAGCATGCATTTACAATGCATTGACGGTGAAAACTAGCAGCCTGGCAGCCATCGGAATAAGCAAAATAGAACTGGAGCTCCCTCTCAAAGCCTCATTCCCAGAGAATTGTCATTATTTGACTTGTCCAGTGGTTCCCTGAAAGACTCCACTTGCCAAGCTGTCTGTGTTTTACATGACTCAAAGCTGTCCAGAATAAAAAGCCTTTTCCCTGGGCTTTTCGGTTGAAAACAATGATAGGCAATTACTTAATTTGCTGTTCCCTGAGGCAGTGGATAATAATTGAGGAAAACAAACTAATGGAGAAGTTCAAAAGAAAAAGTTCAAAATAAGATGTCCATGGAGGCATTTATAATCTATTACATATTCCTGGAAATAAGATGGCCACATGTCTGTGTAGGGCTATGCATATTCTCACGAACGCCTTGAGAAGGCCCTAGCTCTGGCTTTAGCTCTGAGCAAGCAGGAAACGAATGAAGGGTAAAGGTGAGTTGCAAATCAGCCACCTGATTGTTGAAGGCATGGTCCACCATGCAAACAGAGCCCTTTGACAAAGACTGGAAGATGTATTGGTACCACCTATTTAAGAAAATCTCTATCTAGTCTTCGGATGCCCACTAAACCAATCAAGCAGAGATTCAATGGCCACAGACAACAAAGAATACAAACTTTACAGAATTATAACAGTTGTAAGAAGTCAGTAAACAAACAACTTCTATACCAAACAGCCACAACCACAAAAAGCCTGTGTGTGTCAGAGAGAGGATCTGATTTCCACAATTACCATATTATATTATTTAAAATGTCCAGTTTTCAACCAAAAATGAGACACACAAAGACACAAGAAAATATGATCCATAAACAGGAAAAAAAGTAGTCAACAGAAACTGTTCCAGAGAAAACCTAGACATTTCACTTATTAGACAAAGACTTTAAATCAGCTATTTTAAATATTTTCAAAGAACTGAAGGAAACTATATCTAAAGAACTAAGGAAAGATATGAGAAGGATGTCTCATCATGCAGATAATGTCAAAAGAGAAAGAAATTATAAAAAAGATACAATGGCACTTCTGAAGTTGAAAAGTATAAGAACTAAAATGAAAAACTCACTAGGTGGGCTCAAGAAGATTTGAACAAGCAGAAGAAAGAACCAGTTAACTTGAAGATGGATCAATAGAAATTATTCTGAAGAACAGAAAGAAAAAAGAATGAGGAAAAATGAACAAAGTCTGAGAAACCTGTGGGATACCATCAACCAACATATGCGAAAGAAGAGGAGAAAGAAAATGAGAAAGAAAGAATATCTGAAAAAATAATGGCTAAAAACTTCCCAGATTTGATGAAAACCATTAATATACACATACAAGAAATGCAACATACTCCGAATTACATAAACACCAAGAAATCCACACCTATACACATCATAATCAAACTGTCAAGGACAGAAAGAATCTTGAAAGCAACAAAAGAGAAGTGACATTTCACATACACGAGAGATCCTCAGTAAGATTAACAGCTGATTTCTCATCAGAAATAACATATTCAAAGTGATGACAGAAAAAAAAATTATAAAAACAAAACTATCAAACAAGAATTCTGTATCCAGCAAACCAGCAAGGCTACTTTACAAAAATGACGGAGAAATTAAGACATTTTCAAACAAAAACCAAGGGAATTTATAATTAGCAGACTTGCCCTACAAAAAATAGCAAAGAGTGTCCTTCAGGCTGAAATGAAAGGACACTAGACAATAACTTCAATCCACATGTAGAAATAAAGGGCACCAGTAAATGTAACTGCATAAGCGAATATAAAACAGTATAAATGTATCTTTCATTTATAACTCTTTTTTTCTTCTATCTTATTTAAAAGTCAACTGCTTAAAGAATAACTATTTCTGGTGAGTAAATAATATATATAAATATAAATTGTAGAGCAATAATAATACAAAGTAGCAAGAAGAGAATGGAGCTATATATATTGCATACTGTCCCAATTAAATTGACATTAATCCAAACAAGGTTATGATAAATTACTATGTTCATTGTAATCCCCAGGACAACCACTAAGAGTATAACAAAAAAATGGCAAGGAAATTAAAATGATATGCTATAAATTATCTATTTAACAGAAAAAAGGTGGTAATGGAGGATCAGAGAAACAAAAAAAGACATGCAGAAAATAAATAAAGACGGCAAACATAGCCTACCTTATCAGTAATTATATAAAATGTAAATGCATTAAATACTCTAATTAAAAGACAGAGGTTGACAGAATGGATTTTATAAAAAGAGATTCAACTCTGTGCTGTCTAAAGAAAAACACTTTGGATTCAAAGACACAAATAGGTTGAAAGTAAAAAGCTAGAAAAAGATATACTGCACAAATGGTTATCAAAAGAGAGCTGGAGTGACTGAACTAACATCAAGCAAAATAGACTTTAAGATAAAAAATGTTACTGGAGACAAAAAAGGACTTTTAGGTTTTCTTCCTCCTGACACTAAATATGTAGTCTTTTTCAACACCACTTCTTCAACTCTCCAACAACATCTAGGTATTCTACAAATTGAATTCAGTTCTCACACTAGCACAAGGAAACAGTGTCAGACTTTGTAGGTTTAAGAGTTCAGTCTCACAAACTGGCTTCACTTCAGATACAAGTTATAGGTCCTCAGGTTACTCACACTTCTTTTGGGCATCAATACATATTCAGAGTTTCCCATGACCTCCCTCCATAGCCCTTCTCAGTTTTAATAATTTGCTAGAAACTCGTAGAACTCAGTTAAGTGTTTTACTTACTGTTACAAGTTTATTACAAAGGCTACAACCCAGGAACAGCCAAATGAAAGAGAAACACAGGGCAAGATATGCAGAGAGATGGCATAGAGTTTTCACGCCACTCTGGGTACGCCAATCTTCTAGCACCGTAGTATGTTCACTAATCTGGAAGATCTCCGAACCTTATCATTTGGGTTTTTTTTAAATAGAGGTTTCATTACATAAGCATGATTGATTAAATTGTTGTTTAAATCGTAGTCAATGAATAAATTGCCATTGGTGATTAACTGAATCTCTAGTCCCTCCCCTCTCCCTAGAGATTGGGATATGGGCCTGAAAGTCATAAGTTTCTAATACAGGCTTGGTTTTGCTGGAGACTATTTGCCACCATTAAGTGGCCTTCCAAGAAAAGTCACCTCATTAGAATAAAAGACAGTCCAATACCATTATCATTTAGGAAATTTCCAGAGTCTTAGAAAGTCTGTGCCAGAAATTGTGGACAAAGACAAAATATCTTTCTTATTATGCCATGAGGACACTTTATAATAATAAAAGTCAATTCATCAAAAGGAGATAACAATCATAAACATATATGCACTTAACAACAGGGCTCCAAAATACGTAAAGCAAAACTCGACAGAATTGAAGACAGAAATGGACAAGTCAACAATAATTGTTAGAGATTCGAATACTCCACTTTTGCTAGTGGATAGAACAATTAGAAAGAAGATCATCAAGGATATAGAAGATTTGAACAACTATGTAAACCAACAAGACCTAACAGACGTCTATAGTGTACTCCACCCAACAACAGCAGAATACACATTCTTCTCAAGTGCACACAGAACATTATTCAGGATAGACCATATGTGAGGTCATAAAATAAGTCTCCATACATTTAAAAAACTAAAATCATACAAAGTATATTCTCTGACCACAATATAATGAAATTATAAATCAATAACAGAAGGAAATTTTAGAAATCTGCAATATGTGAGAATTAAATAACACATTCCCAACTAACCATAAATCAAGGAAGAAATCACAAGGGGATTACAAAAGCTGCACACATCATTTTTATTTACATTGTATTGTATTGTATTTACATCATATCGGTCAGAACTAGACACATGGCCACACCTATGGTCATGTGAGGCTTGGAGGTGTATTTATTATGAAAAGCCACCTAAAAATTGCAGATTATGCTACTGTAGAAAAATAAGGGGATAGATATTGGGGGATATGTATCAATGTCTACTACATAGGGTTGCTGTGGGGACCAAACAAATAATACGTGAACGAGACCTTTATCATTCAAAAACCATTATACAAATGTGAGTCATGATTATTGCTCATCTGGTCAGGTTGTCAGGGATGCCAGCCATCTCCAAGGCTGACTCAATCTTTAATTGAACAAACATTTAAAAATAGTTGGTTGAATTTAATTCAACATTTACTGGCCAAGGTTTCAAACTCTCAGTGCAAGCACGGAAGAGTATTTTTCCATAAAGTTGATAAGAGAATATCTTCCAAAAAGTTGCCCTAAAACTCAAGTATTCTGGTCACTGGCTTTGTGGGAGCAGGAGGTCTCTGTATAACAGTTATAATTATGGGCATTGCCAAGCACTAGGGAATTTGAATAGTCCATGTTCTTTGTCTCTGATGATCTTGTTTTCATTGAATTTTGTCATGAGACCTGATTCTTCTAGAAGCTTTTAGGAAATTTTACTTTGTGTGACAGAGAAGCAGGAAGATAGCTGAGATAGAATTGAATAAATAAAAGTTCCTAGCCTATTGATTTATAAATGCAGTCAGAGATTGGCACACCTAGAGCATCTTACCCTGGGCTCATGCCATCATATTGAAGTAAACTAGCCTTTCACAAATCTGGCATCCAAACAACTCTGTTCACAAAGGGGTTAAGAAACAACCTGCATGACAATATCAGAGTTCAAAACAATTTCTGTATATTGGAGAAAAAATAAAAAATAAATACTCCAATGTGTTTCTTCCCAGAATTTCCCACTATGGTATCCTCATAAAAATAAAACATAATACATAATATTCCTGGCATGTAGTCCAATATATTCACCACAACTAAGAAATTTCTTTGGAGTCTATATTATATTGTAAAACTTTATGTGAATTTTTCTTTAAAATATTTCCATGTTGATCTACATATTAAAATAGTATTTTATATTAACTTATCTTCAAGTAACAATTATATGCCAAAGAAAATCATGATGTGTAACATTTGGCTGCAGCACTCTCACACAACATTGAACTCCCCTTGTAGAACTCAGGGCATCGGGCAGGGCCAGGGCTTGTTTAGTGTTCCCTCACAGGTACCCACACTCGGCAGGAAAGATCTCTATTCTTGCTGCCCCTCCAGCCCTGCTCCTCTCTGATAAGAGATTCATGTTGAAAACGTTGGAAAGTTTTGCCTAAAGATAGTGTTATGGGATACTCTCACCAGAGCCTTGCATTTATTATTTGGGACACAGTACATCTTCCTGGTCTGTTTTTCTCATTGATATTTCCTAAGTGCCTGGAATAGTGTTGGGCACATCTAACAATATTTGTCAGATGACTCGTATCATCTGGGGATCTCATTTGTCAGCAAATGATCTTTTAATTCAGCAAATAATGTATTTGGTATCACAAAATAACATATTTATTAAAAGTTATCATTTATTGGGTACCTATTTTGTGCTAGGCATGTAAATACACTTCAACTCTGCAAGAGGTTTTTTGGGGTGCGTCTTTTACAGAGGAGGAAAATGGAATAAGAAAGATTAAGTATCCTGTTCCAGGTCACATAATTAGTAAGCTGTCTAAAATGACACTAGGCCTCACTGACTCCTACTTTCAGAAGGTATCCACTTTAAAGGATATTTATACAGAGACCCTTTGCTCCTATGAGAGATGTCAAGGGTGACTTGTATAGTTTGATACAGTTTTGGAATTTGAACATCTAACACCCAGTCTGGTCTACCTGGGGCTCATTCAGGCCTCATTAGTCTCATTAATATTGTTAGATACTATCCAGCACAGTAGCCACTAACTTCATGAGGGGCTAAAGAGCACCTGAAATGTGGCTCTGCTAATTGAGATGTGCTCTAAGTGTAGATTACACAGCAGATTTTGAAGAAATGAAAAGAAGAATATAAAATATCTCCATAATTTTTATATTGATTATATGTTGAAATGACAATATATTATTAAAATTATTTTTCATTGTTTCTTTTTACTTTTTTGTAGTGTGGCTACTAGAAAATTTAAAATTAGGTGTGTGGCTTGTATTATGTTTCTATTGGATAATGCCAATACAGCTTTTCAGTCCAATTCAATTCTCACCATCTAGGCACTGAACTACAAGAAGAGGGACACACTCAATGGACAAGCACAATCTTTGCTCCTCAATGAGTTTGCAATCATGCGAAAAAAATGGATACACACACTAGTAGCTATACCACCAGGAAGCATGTGCAAGCTATTACATAAGATAGATAGGCAATATTACAAGAGCCCTTCCTAACCTCCTGGGTCACTATTCTCCCTTTATAGTGGCCTTTAATCAACCCATTAACACATGAAACAGCATTGTTGTTTCCTAAGGGTGTGTGATTTAGAACCACAGAGACCAGGATCCTAGTCCCATTATTGACTAGCTCTGTGGTTTTGGTTGAGTGGTTCTCTGATGAGATTTTAAAACACAGATAAAAATATCTGCTCCACCTACCCCACAAGGTTTTTGTAAAAATGGGATGGTATTGCAGTAGCTATCTCACAGGCTGCTGTAAAGATTAAGTGAGCTAACATGGGTGTCTTATTCCATTTGGGTTGCTATAACAAAATACCATAAACTGGGTGGCTTATAAAGAACAGAAATTTATTTCTTACTGTTCTGGAGACTAGGAAGTCATTTCGTCACAGAATGTACCTCCCAGATGTGTTTTTATATGGCAGAAGGAGCAAGGCAGCTCTCTGGGCCTCTTTTAAAAGGGCACTAATCCCATTAATGGGGCCTCCTCCCCATGACCCAAACACCTGGTAAAGGCCCCATCTCATAATACTATCACATTGAGGATTAGGTTTCAACATACGAACTTCAAAGGGAGGAGAGCAAAAACATTCAGACCATAATAACGGGTAAGCACTTAGCCTGGGGCCTGGAACACAGCAACTGGTATTCAGTGAGTATTCTGATATTTATTTCCTAAATAGAGCTTCTCACAGTCCCTAATTGCGTCATTCATTTACTTACTTGTTTACTCTTTATTGCCTCCACCAGAAAGTAAGTTCCAGAAAGATAAAGACTTTAACACCACTAAATGTTTCACACCTAGTCAAGAGCTTAACACACAGTAGGCTTTCAGTAAATACTTGTTGACTAAATCATGTCCTTAAAAGCTGTAAGCATAACATAGAGAGTCCAGTGAGGACAGAAAACAGCAAATTAAACAGCAGGCTAAATTTGATATTTTTTTATGTCTTATTTTCTTAGTAGCAGATTACTCATCCACCCCTAAAAAAAGAACAGTTTAGGGGAATGGATATTTTGGTAAATTGATAGAGTTGAGAACGAGACCTCCAGGAAGCATTCCTAAGTGGTACCACGGGCTAGTTGGGTTGGATTCTGCTTTGCTCTGTGTATCTGCAAGCAGATGTTCTAAGCAGAATAGATTAGGGACTGTGGGAGGAAGAAAAAATTGGAATGAGACAGCTGCCATCCGGAAATAAACTTGAAACCAAAATTAATGTCTAAGAAGAATGTTTAAAAAGCCTGTTGTGTGGTGCACAATGTAAATATTCTTTACAGCACCCACATGTATCCCCGTTACATCAATGGTTAAATACCGGTTCCTTGCTACTGCACTGTGGGGCAGGGCTGTTTAGAGGGATGTGATGAAATACTGGTCTGGCCTCAAGATGAAAATATATGACAGGTTCTGCTGGGTAATCCAGGTGCCCAGTGGAATTATCTTCGGAATGAGAGGACAAGGAAAAGGTGTCCCGAAATAAGAGAAAAGGGAACAGAGAAGAGGTTCTAAGGATGCCTGTCAAGTGTGATGGAGGGCATGTGGGTGTCTTGCTGGAGAGGGGAAACAGCATCTCAATGATAAGGGAGCAGAACAGTGAACCCCAGGGATCCATCCAGAGATATTTTCACCCTGAGCAGTGGGCCTAGCCTAAGTTACTCAAAAGGCACAGGGATGCAAAGTGGTGGTACCTGGCTCTGGCTGAATCAAAGATTGCTCATCTCCCAACTGTGCAGCCTGGCAGCTCCAGCACTGATCACCGGGGTCCTAGGCTTACAGTTTGCCCAGAACCGTGTGAGTTGACAGTGAGGCAGTTGTGCCAACGAAAGGTAGAGACCAAGGCTGTGCCCTTCCCTAGTTCTGTGGGAGGTTAAATGAGCTGTGGAAGCTGGTTCTCCAATGGCATTATTAAGGCCTCAGCCAGAGATCACAGGGCTCATTACCCACGCAGCCATCACTAACTGGATGGCGTCTCCTGGCAATGCAAGTTAAAATGTGGCCCAAAGCGATAATCCTGAGTGTTGCCCTGGACTAAGTCCTTCCTTCTGGACTGAGGCTCAGCACAAGTTATGATCTCAGCACAAAGCTGGAATGTGTGGGCTCCCAAGCTGGAAAGAAAGGGATGATAGACTTCATGTAACTATCAGCCACAAAAAAATACCTGGAGTTTCTTACCTCAGGCTATTTCCACAAGACCTTTGAACTTGCGCGGAATGCTCTCCGTGGATTTGACCCCTTGCTCATCCCCTACTCATCTCCTTTGTGGAGACCACCCTGAACTCTAGGAGGCCTAATTTCTCTGACCTTTTTGTCCCCCATAGTGTCTTACGATTTTCCTCCCTTAGAGCCCCCGATATACTACTTGGCTCTTCTTTTGCAAGTTTGCTGCTCCAAGAGAGCTTCTTGAGGATAGAAAGGTGTCTTACTGTATTAATAGGTCCTGGCTTATGGCCTGACCCGTATTTGTTAAACTGAGTGAAATGGAATTGGGAGTTGATGGAGCCTCTCTGGGAATATTCTGTGATGCTCATTCCTTCTCCTCATCCTTTTCTTCCTCCTAACTCAGTTCCCATACCTTACTTTACACATATTTCTTAAATTTTAAGAATGCACAAAGAACAAATTATTTGAACTGAAAATTCCACAGATGTAGGGTTACCAAGGGGCAGTACAGAGAGCCCACCAATGGAAGTGACAGAAAACTGGATTCTAGTTCATGCTTTGCCCTCCTGGGCTGTGACACTGAGCCAGTCCCTTCATGATCCTCTAAAAAATCAAGTGGAGTCACTGAAATCTAGAATTTCTAAATTTGGTAGAGAGTAAGAAGCCATTTAAGGTTAATGGGCCAAAGGATAACCTCTAAATGGATTTTAAGAGAATCTCAAGTAAAATGCTCTTTGTAAATAAAAAAGTCCAATGATACAATAAGCACATCAGAGTTGTTTCAGGGGAGAGCAGAGGGAAAGGGGACTTATTCTAGAAGGAAATAAATAAACAAAACAAGTAAGGGCCCTTGCATGGACTAATGATGACAGTTTGCCATAAATTAAAATGTGTCCAATCCTTTGTATGTGAGGTCGCCAAAAAGGGGATGGATGTAATTAATAAAAATCAGTTGGGCTGGATTAGATGAAGAGGGGGAGAAAACCAGAAGCAGGGCATTGTGCCATGTGGGCAACAGCAGGGAGCAGGGTGGATAGAAATTCGAAAGGGACACACATACGCCCCAGCAAGGCTACAGAGGAGGAACCTGACTTGTCTTACCCAGGTCATGGGCTGCAGACTTTCAGTTCAGTTCCCTTTTCACTAGGCCCTGCTAAAAGGCAGAAAGATCCACCTAAAATGCTTTCTTTGACTTTACATAATGAACATTATGTAAAGAGTGAACTCAATTTAGACGATGGTGTTGACCAGAACAAACACCAATAAAGCAGAAATGATTAAAAACACGTCAATCACATTTATCCCTTAGAGCGTATAGTGTGTACACAGCCTCCAGATCAGCTGTGTTACTCTGGGCACCAGACCCACTAACCTGGCCTCTTGGTATTGAAAAAGTCAAAAGGTAAAAGCCAAAGCAGACCCTGAATTTCTGAAGGTACAAATAAGGAGGGCACTTCTGCCACTACCACCATCTGCTAAAAATCTGCTTATTCTGCAAGAAACCAAGGAACAACAAACACATCAAAAGATTACCCTAAAATTGTTCTGATAAATCCTTTTATTGGTTGATTTTTGCCTTCTCAAAAATTCACATGTTGAAGTTGTAACCCATAGTATCTTAGAATGAGACTTTTTGGAAATAGGGTCACTGCAGGTGTAGTTAGTTAAGATTAGGTCATACTACAGTAGGGTGGGTGCCTAATCCAATATGATTGGTTTCTTTATAAGAAAGGGAAATCTGGACACAGACATGCACCCAGGGAGAATGCCATGTGGAGATAAAGGCAAAGATTGGGGTGATGCTTCTACTGGTCAACAGTCACCAAAAATCACCAGCCAACCACCAGAAACTAGGAGAGGGACATGGAACAGATTCTTCCCCACAGCCTCCAGAAGGAACTGACCCTGCTAACACCTCCATCTCAAAACTCTAAAAACTGTGAGACAAAAAAGTTCTGTTGTTTAAGCCACTCAGTTTATGGTACTTTATTACAGTAGCCCTAGCAAACTAATATAAGCCCACAATTTACATTAACAAATAAAGAATAATATCATGCACTGGCAGTAAGGTATAGTGGCCAGGAGCTCAGTCTCTCTGCTTATGTATGGAGTTGTGTAAGTACAGAGCCTGGTGTCATCGCCTGGAAGCCGTGGAGCCATAAGAATGTTGCTCAACTTTTCAGGCACTTCATTCCCTCCATTGTAAATGGAATTTAATAGGATGAAATGAGCTAATAGTCATCATAGCACAGTGCCTGGCATATAGCATGCACTCAATAAATGTTAGTTATTATTACTTGCTGAATGCATTGTAAACTACACAGCACTTTCATATATTTCATTTCATCTTTCTTCAAATTCCATGAGGGTACTGCTGTTATTCACATTTTACATCTGGAAATTCCGAGGCCCACAGATTTTAACTAGACAATCTGGGGGAGGTTTGGGATATGAGCAGATCAGGGTTGAAATCCCAACTTTGTCACCTCCTAACTGTGTAATTTTGAGCACATTTTTTTTTCACAATTGCTCAAGAGATGTTGAACACAGTTTTTAAATCCCTCAAAATCTCTGTTCTTCCAGTTCTCAAATAAATAATTGTGAGAAAGATAAATGTGTGGTCAGTGTCTGGCTAATACTAGGCATTTTGATAAATTATTTTTACTATTAATTGACTTGTCCAAAATCACACCAATTATTGGTAGAACCTAAGACTTTAACGAGCCTCATATGATCTCTGCTATACTTCACCACCTTCCTGAGGACAGATCAAAGACATCAAAACTGGGGAAATGTTGCAAGATGTGGGGACACTGAGTCAGAAGGACCCAGTTGGAGTCTTCTCCAGTTGGAGAGAAGGAAAAGAAGTTGTACAGGCAGTAGAATGTAATACTGAGATGGAGGCAGAGAGAGTGCAGAAGGAGTCCATTGTAATCAATTTGCTACCAAGTGATTTATGGGTTTCCTCAAGGAATAGTGTCATGTCAAGGACTCAGCTTTAACCTCTATGGCTCGTAGTTTGGACACCAAACAGCAGCAATGCATAGATGCTGTTGGGCCCATAGCTATCCTCCATCTATACCACCATAACTGCTCAGTTCATGAGCCTACTCTTCCAGAACTAATTGACTAGCTGATATCAACTGACCGGGTCATCTGTTTACTTGGTTGTTTAGTCCCTCTTCTGTGGTGGATACTCCCTAGAAGATATTATTCAACACAAAGAACTTCACACATTATACCTTTGAGTAGGTGGAATAGTGCCTCTACCCAAAGTTGTTCAAATCCTGATCTCTGGAATCTGTGACTATATTACATTACATGGCAAAAAGGAATTAAGGTTGCCTATCAACTATCCTAAAAATAGGAAAAGTATACTGTATTAACCAAGTGGAACCAATGCCATAAGAGGGTCTTTAAATGCAGAAGAGGGAGGCAAAAGTGTCAGTGTTAGAGTGATGCAACGTGAGACAGGCCATTGATAGATGTGGCAATAGAGAAAGGAAGCCATGAGCCAAGAAAAGCCAGCAGCCTCTGAAAGTCAGAAAAGACAAGGTACATGATTCTTTCAGGATTCTAAACCATCCAGGAGGATTTTAGCCCCACAGGAACTGTTTTAGGTTCTGACTTCCAGAAGTTTAAGATAATAAATTTGTGTTGTTTTAAGCCACTATGATAACTTGTTACAGCGGCAATAAGAAACCAATACATGACTACTCCTGTATCTCCATCCACATACAGAATCTCTTTACTCCCATTCTCTTTCTTTTCTCTCTCCAGGCAGGGCCAGAGGGCATAAGTGAGTGCTTTAGCCAGTATGACCAACCAGCCAAGCTACTGCCCAAAACTTTATTCACGTTCTTGATATGGGTCACTTCTCTTCTCACACAAAGTGAATAATTACATGTATCATCTGAAGCTCTGTCTATTGGGAGGATGTTCTTTTTCTTCATTGTCTTTCAGGGCCACTCTGGTGCCACACAGCTGCAGCCTATTTTCTGTGTGCACCCACATACTGAGGTAATCCATCTGTATTTGTTCCCTGCCTGTGGCTGCCATAGCAAATTACCACAACCTGGGTGGTTCCAACTACTAGATTCTGAGAAAGCCATTTGAAGGCCTCAAAATTGGCCCTCCAGGGCACACTAACACTGCAGCCAGTGTAAGGGGGTCTGGGACCTAAAATTAGGCACACTCAGGCCACTGCTGCTATTACTTGGGCCCAAAGACTAGCTCAGCTGGTGTTAAAGTCCCCAGAAAAACTTTACCACAGCCTCAACTAATAACTGTACCCTAAGCCGCCAATGAAATTCCAGATACCATTGGCTCTGTGAACTCCCTAAGAAATCAGACAAAGATCACACTACTGCAGACACCAAAATCAAAGCCAAAGTATGCAACTCAACCCAACTATATACATATATATACACACATACATATACATACACACACACACACACACACACACACACACACATATCTTCAGGAAAAAAATCAAAAGAAATTTCAAAAATTAGAACAAGCAGCTACTACCTCAGGTGGACAAATACCAATGAAAAGACACAGAAAACATGAAAAATCAAGGAAATATGACACCATGAAAGAATGACAACAATTGTTCAACAAGGGATTCCAATAAAAAAGAATTCCTCATAATGTCAGATAAAGAATTTGAAATATTGATTCTAAAGAAGCTCAATGAGATGCAAGAGAAATATGAAAAGCAATAGAAAGAGCAAAATCAATTCAGGATATTAATCACAGAAATTCTGGAGCTGCAAAGTCATTGAAAAGCACATTCTAGAACTTCAAAAACAGAATAGATCAAACAGAAGAAAGAATCTCAAAACTTAAAGACAGGTCTTTTGAAATGATCCAATCAGACAAAAATAAGGAAAAGAATAAAAAAGAATGATCAAAGCCTTCGAGACATATGGGACTATATAAAGTGACTGAACTGATGTATTATCAGTATTCCCAAAGGGGAAGAGATGTCAGAAAGTTTAGAAAATCTGTTTAAGGAAATAATCAATGAAAACTTCCCAGCACTAGCAAGAGAGTTAGACATTCAGATAGAGGATGTCCAATGATCCCTAGGCAAATACACTGCAAAAAGGACTTCACCATGGCATATTGTAATAAGAATGATCAAAGTGAAAGAAATAATTTTAAATTAGCAAGAGAAAAGCATCTAGTCACCTACAACAAAAATTCCATCAGATTAATAGTGGGCTTCTCAGTTAAAATCTTATAAACCAAGAGAGAATGGGATGGTATTTCCAAACTGCTAAAAGAAAAAAACTGTTAGTGAAGAATTTTATATCCTGCCAGAATAAGCTTCATAAATGAAAGAAAAAAAATATTTACCAGAGAAGAAAATACTGAGAGAATTCATCATCATTAGAGAGGCCCTACAGGAAATGTTCAAAGCTGTATTAAACCTGGAAATCAAAATTAATATCACAAAAACACATGAAAATACAAAACTCAAAGGTCTGATAAAGTATAATAATCACACAAAGAAGGAAGAGAAAGGAATTAAAGAGCAACATGACAAAAGTTCAGCAAACCACAAAAAAAGGCAGAAAAAGAAAGAGATAAAAATTTATAAAAAACTAGAAATCAACTAATAATATGACAAGAAAAAGGCCTCACATATTAATATTAATCTTGAACATAAATGGATCAAATGTTCCACTTAAAAGTTAGACTGACAGAATGGATAAAAACATGTTCCAACAAGAAACTCATTATACCCATGAAGACGTATATAGACTGAAAGTAAAGGGGTAGAAAAAGATATTCCATGCAGATGGAAATCGAAAGTGAGCAGGACTAGCTATATTTATATCAGATAAAACAGACTTTAAATCAAAAACAGTAAAAAATGACAAAGAAGATTATTATATAATGATAAAGGAATCAATTCAGCAAGAGTATATAATGATCCTGAATATATATGTACTCAGTATCAGAGCATCCAAATTCATAAAATTAACATTACTAGACCTAAAGAAAGATATAGACAGAAACACAATAATAGTGGGGGATTTCAACATCCAATTCACAGGACTAGACAGATCATCAAGACAGAAAATTAACAAAGAAACATTGGACTTTAGACCAAATGAATTTAATAGACATTTACATAACATTCTACCCAATAACTACAGAATATACATTCTTTTCATCAGCATAAGGAACATTCTCCAAGACAGACCACATATTAGGCCACAAAACAAATCTTAACAGTTAAAAAATATCAAAATCATATCAAGTATCTTCTCAGACCACAATGAAATAAAGCTATTAATAAATACAAAAAGGAACTTCAGAAACTATAAAAGTACTTGGAAATTAAACAATATGCTCCTGAATGATCACTGGTTCAATGAAGAAATAAAGATGGAAATTAAAATTGTCTTTAAATCAATGAAAATTAAAACAGAACAGAACATACCATTAACCAGTGGGTACAGAGAAAGCACTGCTAAGAGGGAACTTTATAGCATTAAATGCCTACTTCAAAAAGTAGAAAGATCACAAATTAACACCCTAAATTTGCATCCCAAGAAACTAAAAAAATAACAAACCAAACCTAAAATTAACAGAAGAAAAGAAAAACAAAGATCAGGGCAGAAGTAAATGAAATAGAGACAAAAAAAATTTTAAAAATACAAAGTTTCAACAAAGTGAAAAGTCGATTCTTTGAAAATATAAACAAAATTGATATGCCACATGGCAGACAAACCAAGAAGAGAGAAGATCCAAATTAACACAATCAGAAATGAAAAAGAAGATATTACAACTGATACCACAGAAAGACAAAAGATCATCTCAGAAACTATTATGAAAATCATATGCTCACAAACCAGAAAACCTAGAGGAAATGGATAAATTCATGAAAACATAGAACCCCTCGATATTGAGCCAGGAAGAAATAGAACTCCTGTATAGACCAGTAATGGGTAGTAAGATTGAATCAGTAATAATAATAAAACCTCCAACAAAAAAAAAACTCCAGACCAGATGGATTCACAGCTTAAACCTACAAAGAAGTACTGGTGCCAATCCTACTGAAAATGTTTCAAACATTTGAGAAGAGAAATCTCCCTAACTCTTTCTATGAAGGCAGTATCACCCTTATATCAAGCCAGACAAGGAAACAGTAAAAAAAGAAAACTGCACACCCATCAATATCTCTGATGAAAATGGATGCCAAAATCCTCAAGAAAACACTAGCAAATCAAATTCAACAGCACATCAGAAATCAATTCACCACAGTCAATGGGTTTCATCTCAGGATGCAAGGGTGGTTCAACATACACAAGTCAATATATATGATTCACAACATAAACAGAATGGAAAACAAAAATCGTACGATCATCTCAATAGATAAAGATAAATCATTCTATAAAATCTAGCATCCCTTTGTGATAAAAACTCTGAAAAAACTTAGCATAGAAGGAATATATAATACATCAAAATAATAAAAAACATATATTCACAAACCCACAACCAAAATCATACTGAATGGGGGAAAGTTGAAAGCATTCGCCTGAGAACTGGAACAAGACAAGAATATCCACTTTTGCCACTTCTATTCAAACATGGTACTGGAAGTCCTACCCAGAGCAATCAAGCAAGAGGCAAAAATAAAAGGTATGGAAACTAAACAAGAGGAAATCAAATTATCTTTACTTGTGATGATATGATATACCTAGGAAACCCTAAGGACTCCACTAAAACACTTCTAGATTTGATGAATTCAGTGAAGTCTTAGGTTATAAAATCAATGTACAAAAATCCATAGCATTTCTATACACAAACAACAACCAAGCTGAGAACTAAATCAAGAACTCAACCCCATTTACAATAGCTGCAAAAAATAAAAATAAAATACCTAGGTGTAAATTAACCAAGGAAGTGAAAGATCTCTTCAAGGAGAACTACAAATCATTGATGAAAGAAATCATAGATGACATAAATAAATGGAAAAACATCCCATGCTCATGGATTAAAAGAATTCATATTGTTAAAATTACTACACTGCCCAAAGCAATCTATAGATTCAATGTGATTCCTATCAAAATACCAATGTCATTTTTCAAAGAATTAAAAAGAACAATTATAAAATTCATATGGAACCCAAAAAAGAGTCTGAATAGCCAAAGTAATCCTAAGCAACAAGAACTGGAGGTATCATGTTAGCTGACTTCAAACTGTACTATAAGACTGTAGTAACCAAAACAGCATGGTACTGGCATCAAAGTAGACACATAGATCAATGGAACACAATAGAGAACCCAGAAATAACCCATATACCTACAATCAACTGATCTTTGACAAAGCAAAGCAAAACTTACAGTAGGGAAAGTACACATTATTCAATAAATGGTGCTAGGAAAATTGAGTAGGCATATGCAGAAGAATGAAACTGGATCCCTATCTCTCACCATATACAAAAATTACCCAAGCTGTAGTAAAGACTTAAACATAAGATCTGAAACAAAAATCCTAGAAGAATACCTACGAAAAATTCTTCTGGACATTGGCCTAGGCAAAGAATTTATGACTAAGACCCCATAAGCAATACAACAAAAACAAAAATAAGCAAATGGGACTTAATTAAACTAAAAAGCTTGTACACAGCCTAAGAAATAATCAACAGAGTAAACAGACAATCTACAGAATGGGAGAAAATATTCACAAAGTATTGTCTAAAAAAGTACTAATAAGAATCTACAAGGAACTCGAACAACTTGGCAAGAAAAAACATACGACCCCATTAAAAAGTGGGCAAATGACATGAACAGGCATTTTCAAAAGAAGATATACAAATGGCCAAAAAACACATGAAAAAAATGTTCAACATCACTAATTATCAGGAAAATGCAAATTAAAACCACAATGAGATACCATCTGACTCCAATTAGAATAGACATTATTAAAAGTTCAAAAATAGATGTTGGCACAGATGTGGTGAAAAAGGAACACCTACACTGTTGGTGGGAGTGTAAATTAGTGCAACTGCTATGGAGATCAGTATGGAGATTTATCAAAGAACTATATTTGTCCTTCAATCCTGCAATCCCACTACTCAGTATCTATCCAGAGAAAAAGAAATCATTATATCACAAAGATACCTGCACTTGTATGGTTATTGCAGCACAATTCACAGTCACAAAGATATGAAATCAACCTACTTGCCCATCAACTGACAAATAGATAAAGAAAATGATATACATACATAAGGTCTGTCCTGAAAGTATCCAGACATGTAATATGAAAAATAGAAACATTTATTGAAGAAGATACAAGATACAAGAAACATTCTATATAGGAAACTATGCCTCAGCTCCTTTGGAAGTAGGCACCTTGGGACCTCACACAATTCTCCCAGCATCTCTTCCACTGTTCAAAACACTCTGCAAAATCCTTTGTTGGAATTGCCATCAGTTGCCTCGTCGTATTTTCCTGAATCTAGTCAGAGTCTCACTCTGTTACCCAAGCTAGAGTGTCATGGCATCAGCCTAGCTCACAGCAACTTCAAATTTCTGGACTTAAGCAATCCTTCTGCCTCAGCCTCCCGAGTAGCTGGAACTACAGGGATGTGCCACCATGCCCAGCTAATTTTTCTATATATTTTTAGTTGCCCAGATAATTTCTTTCTATTTCTAGTAGAGACGGGGTCTTGCTCTTGCTCAGGCTGGTCTCGAACTCCTGACCTTGAGCGATCCACCCGCCTCGGCCTCCCAGAGTGCTAGGATTACAGGCGTGAGCCTCTGCGCTCGGCCAACGTGGTCTTGATCTTGCTGCAACTTTGCTGCACCATCTTCAGATATGGAGAACCAGGCACCTTTCATTGGGACCACTGGGCCTTCATTTCCAGATCATAGCTGTAAACCCACAATTCATCTCTGGTTATGACCTTCTTGTGGAAATCTTGTTCCTTGGTAGCAGTTTGAAGCAAGTCATCAGCAAATGCAGCATGATGTTCCTTCTGCTCTGGTAGCAGAAGCTGTGTAATGCATTTTGCCATGACACGTTTCATGCCAAGATCTTGCATCAAAATCTTGGACACAGTAGTTTCCGGAATCCCCAGAGCAGCTTCTAGTTCTCGCACTATCAGTCGCTGATCTTTGTTGATTGCAGCCCACACATGTTCAGTATTCTCAGGTGTTCAGCTTGTTTAGGGCCTTCCAGAATGTGGATCACTTTCAACAAATTCTTGACCATCTTTGAAGTGTTTGTGCCACAATTTTATTTGCGCTGCACTCATCGCATCATCCCCAAAAGCCTTCTGAATCATCCAAATAGTTTCTGCAGAGGAATGCTCAAGCTTAACACAAAATTTGATGCAGATTCATGGCTCTATTTGCTCAGTCATTTCGAATGCCACAGCTGCACAGTACACACGCTCACTCAACCGCACTGACTAGTACAGTGAAGTCATCATTGCTCACGCATGCACATTCTAGTCCACTCTCCTTGGCTGCCAGGTTACATCAATGTCGTGCAAACCATTCTCGTTATATTAACAATGGCTAGATACTTTCCAGACAGACTTCATATATACCGTGGAGTACTACTCAACCATAAGAAAGAACGAAATACTGTCTTTTGCGGCAACTTGGATGGAACTGGAGACCTTTATCCTAAGTGAAGGAAATCAGGAATAGAAAAATAAAGCCACATGTTCTCATTTATATATGGAAACTAAACTATGGCTAAACAAGGGCACACAGAGTGATATAATGGACATTTGAGACTCAAAAGAGGTGAGAGGGAGAAGGGATGAGGGATTAAAAATTACTTATTGGGTAGAATGTACACTATTCAGGTGATGAGTACACCAAGAACCCAGACTTCACCGCTATGCAATATATATGTGTAACAGAATTCAACTTGTACCCCCTAAATCTGTTAAAATTTTAAAAAAGAAAAAAAATCCAAAAGTAAAATAAAATAAAATAAAATGAAATGATGTCTAGTTCTTTGCCGGAAATGGCTTGGCCATGTGCTGAGTGTGCTGGAACCGTAGGGGTCCACGTTGTGATTCTCCTATGGGAGCTTGATACAAACTCCACACACAATGTATTCTCCTACCACAGACACCTCATGTGCCACTGACTCTGTCAGATCATGTGGTCCAAATCATGGCACTGATTGCTCTTGCAGCCTGGACTTGCTGTTTAGCCTTTTCCTGCTCAGGGCTCCACTCAAAGCTGGCAGCCTTTCATGTCCCTTGGCAAATGGGTCAGCTCACTATTCTCAAGCATGGAATACACTACTTCCAAATGTGAAAATGCCTACCAGGTACAGTGCTTCCTTCTTAATTGTAGAAGATGTAAGATACAATAATTTGTCCTTTCCTTGGACAGGATATCTCACCATGCCCAGACTCCTGGGCCCCTAAAAACTTCACTAATAGGGCAGGCCTGAATCTTTGCAAGGTTTACATTTCCCACTCTGGACCACATTGTCTTACCAGAGCCTTCATCATGCCTTCTACTTCTTATTTATCTGATCTGATTAATCAAATATCATTAACAGCATGAACTAGTGTGATGTACAGCACAATGTTCAGGTGCTCTCTGGATCCGTTTGGACTATATTACACCTGAAAGCAATAGAATTAACATGACCCTGAGATGACAGTAAGTGTCTACTATTGGCCGTTCCATGTAAACACAAGCTTATTCTGATTCTCCTTTCCATTAAGAATGAAAATGAATGCATTTTTCATATTAGTGGCCACATATTATGTCCCTGAAGTTGTTTTAACCTGCTCCTGCACAGGAGATGCAATATAGCTAAGTTGGGGGAAGTCCTCTGTCATCTGTCAGGCTCCATCTGACTTCTGTAGGAAACAGACTGATGAATTAAATGTTAATACGATGGAACCCCCATCCACACATCCTTTATGTCTTTAGCATGGAACTTATCTCTGCCACCCCTCATGGAACACAACATAGTTTTGTTATTCTGTCTTGGCCAAGGGTGGGTGAGATGGGGGATGCTCAGAAGCTTTTACATGACCTTCCCCCACTCTTACTATGTTAGCTCTAACCCCACAGAGTAAGGGACAAATGTAAGAGTTCTGCCAGCTACAAGTATGTTCATTACGATTATACATTTAGAGACCAGAGAAACTACTATCAGGTGAGTCCAAGAACCCAAAGGAATCCACTATGTGACAGATTTGGGCCAGGACTCCATTTACTGCATGGTCCTCATATGCCCCCTCTTTAATGGGCATGGAGGAATGAAGTCATGTCATGTCCCTGTGTATCTATGTCAACTCAGACCCTATGCATGAACTCCTCTGATGTCTTGAAACTTCCCTTTCCCCAGTATGTGACCACCCAAGCCAATGATCAGAGGTCCCATCGGGGGAAAATCTGGGGGAATCCATTACGCTATACCTTTCCATCCTTGCCAGGTGCTTCTTCAGGAAGATCTGGCCTTTCCTTGAGTCAATGGCTTCTAAATTCAAAAACATATCCAAAAGCTGGAAAGGAATTATAAATATAATTGAAGTAAGTGTTCTCAGCCTCTGAGCACATATCTTGAATTTGTTTGGTTATATAAATTAAGCAATGCTCTGTGGACTTGCTAAATATCTTGCCCTATGAATATTTACTAATAATTTTATTAATCTCTTAATCTGACCTTGACACCGATAGCAATAAGTGGGCTCGCCTTGCTTCTGGCCATATATTACTGCCATCCTGGACTCTATTACTTTAGGATGGTGTCACTCCCATTGCTATCAGGGATCCCCATTTTACAGCAACATCTACACCTGCCTTGGCCTAACAGAGGAGAAGCCATCACTAAACTTCTCAGTGGTGCCGGTACCTCTCTTATCAATGAATTTTTTTATCACTTTGGTAAATAAATCATCCTCTGGGCTGGTCCTTCCTAGAGAACATAGTTACCTTGTGAGTTTTCCAGCTTTTATAATTTATCAACTGTAGCATGATCATTTCTCTGAGCTTTTTATCCCTTCCTCCACCATCTTTCAGAACAAATTCTGACAGAGAGACTTCATTTGATGTGGTCTATCACTTCTTCCAAGCTTCCAAAGTCAGTGTAACAGTGTAGATCTGTCTCTCAGGGTCTTTGCCAGGTGTGGAATCCTATATTACAGGAGAGTATTTTCTGTTAAAATAACAACAACAACAACAAAAACCTCTCCTTCATCCAACTTTGTGTTCTGGACCCCTTGATCTAGTGTTCTAGGATCCAGTCCTATGTATATCCTCATAGCTCCTGCTGGACATGTTGACAAGGTCCTGCAGCTCCTTTGGTATATAGTTCCCTTCCTCCTCTAGCAGGCTCAGCATTTTCCAGGCGAGTTTATCTCTGACTTATTATAGCTATTGATCTGGTCCCCAGGAGGAGATATAGGAGTAGGTCATGGGCATGGGTGCATGTTGTGTCTCAAGGTAAAGGCTTCTGAATTGTCTTCAAACAAAGGGAAGGTGTTAACTTTTAACAAGGAGGAATGGACCACTTCTGCAGATCCAGAGGTTCAGGAGAATCTATATATTCAAGATTACTGAGTGCATATACCCAGATATCCCCATCCCAAGTCTCAGGGTCCCACCCCTTTCTGACCAGGGATCTGAATTTATCATAGCAGAAGACCCAAGGTTGGGAATTCAGTTTTCTCTGGACCTCTGCTACCTTTATAATTAAGTCCTGGGCATTACCCTCAGTCTTTTCTGTTACAAAGGAGACACTGTCTTTCATAATTTACCTTAAATTGATGATCAGTTATTCTCAGGCTTCTTTCTCCCATGCATCAAAGACACTCAATGGCAGTCATTTGATTCCATAGTCTTTATAATTACAATTTCCTCCTGAACCTCTCAAATGCCTGAAATAAGGCTCCTCTCAGGGAATTCTCTGTCAAATGTTCTTATCAGAAACTCAGCCTCTCAGCTGCCCTTTCCAGATTGGCAGGTGCCCCTAGGGAAAAAGGAGCCCCAAATATGGAGTGATCCTTCCAGAATTTCACATCCTCCCAGATCTTGCCCTTAATTATTCAATACTTTGTAAGCTTTATTGTTACCTTTAAGTAGATTTTCTACCTGAAACAGAGTAGTTGGTCTGAAGTACCTAGTCAGCTGTTGCCAAAAGCAGAAGTCCCATTTTCCCATGTTTTTCTAATGGGTAAGTCATCTCCCTTTTTTTCTTAATGGTTTAGATGCTCTCTTTGTAAATTAAGAATATTAGCTGGCTGTCATGTTTGCTACAAATATTTTCTCCTCAGTTTGTGGCTTGGCTTTGACATCATTTGAGTGATTTATTTTTGCCAAACAGATTTTTTGAAAATTTCCTTACATAGTCAAATTAATCAAACTTTTCCTATGTAACTTTTGGATTTTCTCTCTTGCTTAAAGGCCTTGCTCATTCCAAGACTAGGAACATATCAACCAATGCTTTCTTTTGGAAAATCTATGAGTCATTTTTTTTATGTTTGAATCTTTAAGCCATCTGCAATTCCAATTTTATTTTCCACAGGAAGGATGAAAGAAATTTTTGAAAAAGCTTCCTAAAATATTTTGCATTTCATTAAATCAGAAAGAAAAGTACTACATCTCTTTTTTAATACTCTATTTTTTACATAATATTCACTAATCAAACTACGAGTATACCTTTCATGATAAAAAAATTGATAATTCAGAAAAGGATAAGGAAGAAAAAAAATCAAAGTAAATTCACAGTCAGAGATAATCCTTGTTAGTATTTTGGTTTATTTGCTTTAGAAACAATTATAATTTTTATAAAATTAGGATCATACACTATATAGAGATTTGATTCTTGATTTTTATTTAATATTAAACAATCAGACTTTAGCTCTATATCATAATATAGTCTTCAAAAACATAATCTTAAAGAGTTATATAATATACCATATGGATGTAGTATAATGATAACTATTCCAACAATTTGGAAATGGATCAATGAAAGTGAAATTAATGAATCAAAGATCTTCACATTAAAAATATTTTCAAATAAACTTTCCTGGTTGATTTCCACTTTGGCCAACTACGTTTGAGAGCACTTACCTCAAACTACATATTTTCTTTTTCTTTTAATCTCTGCCAGTTTGGGAGGTAACAACTGGTTTATTCTTATGGGCCTTTTATGTATCATAAGATTGCCTTAGAATGCTGTCTGCACAGGAGGCATGTTCTAGGATTAAAGAAAAACCCTTAAAGCCCTCAAGTTCTCAACTGTTCCCATCCTGAGAAAACTAAAACTCTCATCCCAAATTCCTATTTATACCTTCCAACCCACAATCCAAAGCAGAAAATTATTGTCTTCCTTCCCTAAGTGATTAAAGCCTGATCCAGGACAAATAGTCTGTCATTCTTCGGGTTATCAAGACTCAAAAAATTTGTATATTCCCTGGTCCTATCTTTCCCCCCAGTAAAAAGCCTAAGTTTAAATCTAGACAAATATGAGATCTGCAGAGTTAATCAGGAGGTGAAGAGAAAAGGAGAGAAAAGGATGCAGGAGAGGAGGAAAGAAGGACTATCAATTTGTCCCAACAAATCTGAAGAGGCCTGCTGACTGACACTTACGTCAGGCTCCAGTTGAAATGTTAAGATGGGCATCTTATTAAGAGAGTGGCTGTTTATCAAGAAGGCATGTTTTTTCCACCTTTAATAACCGCAGTGGAATAGCCATGAGACTAAGCAGTGACAGGAGGGGATGGATAAGGATCATTAAACCAAGACTGTCTCCGAGTCTTTCTGGTGAGTGGATTCTTGCTCTAAGCTATTAAGCCACTCAGCATCACTGAGTCTCAGAGCTCTCATTTGTAAACAAAAGAAAAGAGAGAAAGGCAGAAGGTAATAAAAACCTTATTTACCAAAGGTTTTCTATTCATCAATCACTGTATGTATCACATATAATCTAACTTGATGTTAACAACCCTATGAGATATTACTATTCTCATTTTATAGGTAAAAAATTGAAGCTCAGAGAAAAATTAAGAAAATCAACATAGTTGTATATAGGTAAAGTAAATAGCAGAACAAGGATTTAAATGCAGATGTCTAATTCCAAAGCTCATGCTCAGTCCACAAAATTCAAATTCTATCTTGAGCAAAGCATTTAACTTCTGAAGACTCGACTACCCCATTCTTAAGGTGGAAGAAGCAAAAGTAATCACACAGGGTTATTGAAGGCGGGGGCATCCTTCAGTGCCCTGAAGCATATGAGGTTATTTGTAAATTTGATTATATTGATGGTTTCGTATTTGCAGAGTCATAACAGGAGAGAGTTTGTAGCCTAACATTTAATTTAATCCTATAATCACCTATTTATAACATAGGAAATCAGCATGGTCTATAAATAGAGGATAATAAAATCTTATTGTAAAAATTCATAAATTTAAATTTTGCTAAATATCTAAATATGCTTGTTTTCCATCAGTGATTAACTATTCAGTTAAAACAATGCAAGTCTAATGCAACAGCTAGAGTCAGACCTACAGCGAAACTCTCAGGGAGGGATAATAAGTCCACAGTGGGCCAGCCCTCATCTCTGTACCTTCACCCCTTCCATTTACCCACTATCGCTTTTCCTCCTCCCATTGAGAGCCCTTCTCAAGAGATCTAGCATCAGGTATTTACAATTCAGGATAAATTTTAAGTGGGTATGAAAATTATTTATTCCTTTGCTTAGCTTAGCTACAGGAGATGTGGGAGCAGAGGAGAAGAAAGGATGGATGAGGGAGAGAAAGGAAAAGGAAGAGGAAGTTGAGCTTAGTTTTTCACGCTGACCATGATACTGTGATTAAAACCCCCAATAGCCGAGATGAAGAGAGATAGAGAAAGGTGAGGGGGTGGGAGGGAGTGGAAATTGAGCTTTTCTTTTTTGCTAGTAGAAATATTGCAAAGGTGCAAAAATATGGGTTTAAGACGATGTGCAGAATGGAACAAGCACTGGCCTTCAAGTCCTAAGACCTGGGATTTAGCTCTCACTCTGCCACTCTCTAGCTTCTATTAATAACTTTATGCAAATCGTTTTTTCTTTGGGGGCCTTTATTTCTTCAACTACAAATGTAGGCGGTTGAAGTAACAACTTCTAAGGACCTTTACACTTTGATTTTCTATGATTCTAGTACTTGAGCACACTTGGAATTACAGCATGTGGATTGATGACTATTCTGCTTATAATTTATAAATAAGCAGGTTTATACGACCAGAAGAATATTTTCAACCCAAGCTTCAAAAACATATTTCCGCTTTTCTGGTACGTGGAATAAATCTTTGCATGCTGAGATTAAATTACTGTTGATTTTTTTGCTAAAACTGCTACCTATCAGTGCTTGTCATTTCTAACACAATCCCACTCACCTCCCTTTGCCCCCGACCTCACAAGTGGCCTCCTCTCTTCACTGGGCAGTGAAATGAGATGGAACTGCGCCCCTTGAGTCACTCGATAGAGGCAGCACACGGAGGCGATGGGGGTGGTAGAGCCTCCCACCTCTCAGGCTTGGCAGGAGACTTCGTGGATCTTGTGCACGCAGATTGTGCAGCCTACACAAGCGGAGGTGAGGAATGATGATGGTGACAAGGAGAAGACATTCCACGGAGCTTTCTACTCTCTTTTTCAATAAATGCCCCACTGTTATTTAAAGTAGATACACATTTTCTTAATCCAGAGCCTTTTACATGTAACAGAGGATTCTGTATATGACGTTGTCCTGTTCCTCTTGTGTCCTTTTGTCCCTTTTTCCTCCCGCTATCTAAGAATAGACTATTACCTTTGTGTGGCAATTTAGTGGTGGCCATGTGGCTTCACCAGTTGACATAAAAAGCCATATGTGCTTTTTTGGTTTTACGAGGCAGAGATAAACATCTCGACCCTTTAGATGGGAAGGCTCAATTACTCTTTTAATCATTCGGGCACTGTACCAGAGTGAACTCGTCATGGTCCCCATCTCCGCAGAGCTGCAGTCCGGTGTTCAACTTCTCTGTGCCTCAGTTTCTTCTTTTGTAAAATAGAGATAATATTACCTACTACATAACATTGTGATAATTACATGAGATAATTCATCTGAAGTATTTATAAGTATATCTATCACACAGTGAATGCATACTAATTATGGAAAATCCCCAATTGCCTTCCTCCTATTGCAACATTTGGAGAATAATGAGACACTAAGCTGAATGGCACCAACAGTCCCCAGGCCTCTTCGCTGACCTGCAGCATATGTTAGTATCAGGCAAGCCAGCTACGGAGAAATAAGCATCCTCCAGGTATTGGCCTGAGAGACATTTTCAAACTGTCACTGTTTTCATGAAGCATAGTCATATGAGACTCTGCCATCTCTCAAATCGCAGCCAACCTAAATCCTTCTGAGATAGCATTGTTCTGGGCTCCTTGTAGCCCCCAGACCTCCCTGCTCCTTATGCCTCATACCCCTCCCTCCCCTGGCTAACAGCTCCTGTCACAGCTGTACAAGTGCAGGCTGCTGAGGGAGGGGTAGAACTTGGCTTCTCTCCCAATGCAAACAATTAGGGAAGCATTAACTTCTCTTAATGGGCAAAGCAACATTAAGCAGATGGAAGCCCAGACCCGGGTCACTTTGCAGAGAGTCCAAGCTGTGATGGGGCTGCCAATGTTCATATATGACCTCTAAATTGAAACTTAATTGGCCATTAATGGAATTCATCTAATTAGAAACACTTGTAATTAAGCATGAAAAGAAAAACAGCCTGAATTTTGGACTTAGAGAAAGCAGAACTACATTTGCTATGGTCAATAAACCCATACTTAAGAGCATATTAAATTATCTCCTGTCTCCTATCATATAGTGTTTACCCCACATAAGAAAGCCCACTATAGAGCCCCCTGATTTTACCACTGACAGTGGGGGCAGTAACACCATAGTATCCCCTAAGAGGTAAGACAGGAGCAGCAAGGAAAACCTTTGGAAATATAATGGAATTGGTGCTATTGGCTAGAATAGAGCAACTTTCCCCATTCTGGAATTCCAAAACTTAAGGGATCCTGTAAGATAAGAATGGAGGTTCATAAATTTAGTTTGCATTTCAAAAATATAAATTAGCATTTTGACCTGTAAGGCAAAGGCAAGTGTAAGGAATTAGATTCTCAGCAAGGTTAAGTAATTTATCCAAAGTCACAGAGCAGTAAATGGCAGAGCCAAGTCTTGATAATAATCCTGCCTTACCTCTCTCATAGTTAATTGGAAGGATAAAATGAGATCAGGTATGTGAAAATACCATGTAAACTATAAATTATATAACCAGTAGACCCAATTTTAACCTTCTGTAAAACAATGGCATCCCAAATCCATATATCACAATACAACTCCTACTCCTAACATTATATAATGCTCTAGCCCAGTGCTGGCAGCTACAAGGCAGGATAGGAGAATGGTAAAGAGTACAGGCTTTGGAGCTAGAATATCTCAGTCAGATCCTGACTCCACTACTTAGGAGCTATGTGACCTTTGGGCAAATTACCCTTCTCAGTTTTCTCATCTGTAAAATGGGGAGAACAATAGTCCTATCCCATAGGACTGGGTGAATGCATAAAATGGTCTTTGAACAGGGTCTGGCACATAAAGAACACTCATAAGTGTTAACTATTCTTTCTAATCTGTCAAGACTAACAAGAAGTCTAGTTTTTCCCCAGAGCTCCCCTCCTCTGAGAGGTCTCTGAATCGCTCTGTGTGCTTAGTGGCATGTATAACAAGATCATTCCTAGCTACTCTCCCAGACCAAACATGGGGCCAAAATGCTGATATAATCCTTGGAGTCTTTAGGAGGCTACAATAGCTGCCCCAGATGCCAAAACAAGCCACCTCTGCACTGCTATTGCTGCAAGTGCAACTGCCAAAAAGTGGATTCCTTATGCTGCCCCTTGCTGGGAGCCTATTTAAACCAGCACTGCCCAGCCCGACCCTCTCCATGCCTTCTTACATCAAGGAAGAGAACACTGCCCCCCTCTGTGCCACAGCATCCCACGCACAGCCTAGACTTGCCTAATCATAGCATGAGCTTAGATGTGTCCAAGGGTGTCTTAAAAATGTCCACCTGCCTCCCTCCTTTTCAGCCCACCATGTAATGAGCCATCACAGGCTTCCCAATACCCTAGAGTCCAGGTCTTACCTAATTCTGTCCCAGAGAGAGGAGACAAGCCAGTCTACCTATTTCTGCCCCAGGGTTACCCCCTTCTTCCAGGGCTGGCTTCATGGATGTGTGATCAGTGCAGCCCCACAGGCTCCTATGCTCAGACGGACCCCATCCTTGGGGCCTCTCGAAATTCTTAATAATTTTATATTTGAATTTGTGTTTTGTAAGTGAAGTCCCACAGGATAGTGGAACGCGTGCCAAGGGTTTGAAGCCTCAGCTCATGTGGGGTCCTGCCTCCTGTCACCCCCCCACCTCCCTGGAACAGGTCATTGGCCTCCTCTGCTCTGCCTAGAATGACTGCATTGTTTAGGCAGGGGGCCATTCTGCCATCACCCTTTGCCCCCAGAGGGGTCCTGGCCATGGGCAAGAAGAGATTTGGGTGGGTGTATGAGCCAGAGTAGGGCAGCAACCACCTGTCCACACCTGGGCTGGCAGCACCAAAAAGCATTTGGCAGGTGACTGGAGATGATTGGCGGGGGCTGGAGAGTGGGGAGTGGAGCTCTCGCCATGTCCCTGCACAGAGGTTACAATCCCTTGGAGCCCACCTGCCCACCAGAGTTTAGGGTAGTGGGGCCATGACAAGGAGAGATTAATCTCCCCACCACTGGCCAGAGCCTACATTTTCATTTTGCACTGGGTCTGCAAATCGTATAGTGAGCCCTGACACTTTCTCAGGATGACTGGCCTTGGTAACACCAACTACTTTTAGGGAAAACTCCATTTCTATCACAAGAGTATGGTCAGGTGCCACGACTCCAACAGGTCTGGGTCTTTGCATCTCATCTGTGATTACCTTATAACAGATACCACGCAAATATGAAATCGTGATTATGCCATGAGGGTTATATATATTATTAATTCCTAAAAGTGTTCCTTTAGGATTCCATTGTTTCAGGGCTCCACTGTAATAAGAGTAATAATGGTAAGTAGACCTGAGAATCACAGACAGTCTAGTTTTGTTATACAATTAGAAAGAATGAGGAAGGTTTTGATGAAAGGGAGGAATAAGACTCTTTTTTTTAATTTTTTTTTATTTCAGCATATTATGGGGGTACAAATGTTTAGGTTACGTATGTTGCCCTTGCCCCACACGAGTCAGAGCTTCAAGCATGTCCATCCCTCAGACGGTGCACACTGAACCCATTAGGTGTGTATATACCCATCTCCTCCTCCCTCCTCCCACCTGCCTGACATCCCATGAATGTTACTACTATATGTGCACTTAGGTGTTGGTCAGTTAATACCAATTTGATGGTGAGGACATGTGGTGCTTGTTTTTCCATTCTTGGGATATTTCACTTAGTAGAATGGGCTCCAGCTCTATTCAGGATAATACAAGAGGTGCTAGATCATCATTGTTTTTTCTGGCTGAGTAGAACTCCATGATATGTATATGCCACATTTTATTAATCCACTCATGTATTGAAGACTCTTGTTAATTTAACATTAATAAGCTACGTGGAGCCTTAGAAAAACTTTGAGCAGAGGCACAGTTTTCTAAACAGAAAATACATATAATCAGAGCCAAACTTTAGGTAATTTCTTTGGTCATGATGTCTAGGAGGCAGGCTGGGTGGCCAGCTAAGTGCCACATCATATTCTGGAAAATAAATATGACTCGAGACAATATCTCATATCACTTGATTACCCAGTGTATTCAGGTTCCTGCTGTGTTTATTCACGCAGGACATCTCTATCTAAAATTGTCACTGAATAGTCTGCCATCCTTAACAGGATGGGATGGATAGAGAGCTTTCTAAGGAATTTTATATTTTTCTAAAAAAACTATAACTCAAACAAAACCATCCCATTTCACTTGTTCCCACTCACTCCAAAAACTAAATATTATTATTGATTATCCAAAGGCAAAAAATTCCTCATGATGCTTTGAATGGCCTTTAATGTCACTATCTCAAGGCCCACATGTTATTCCTTTTAAATAATTATACTGGAGTTTTTGATGAAGTGGCCACCTGTACTGCGTAATTTTTCTGTAGCTTTTGGCCACCCTTCTATTTTCTGTGTAACAGCTGAGTGACTCGGGCAGAAAGGAGTAGGTATGCTACAAATAGGAACAAAAGGAACCCTGATTAAAATAGACCTAAATGGTTCCTTTTCTTTTACACCCCCACTCCAAACAGAAAGTTCTCAAATTCCACCTGCAAAGCAAAGTCCTAATAGTCCTAAAGGGGTTGTGGTTATAAGTTTCACCTGTGGGTCAAACGGTGAGCCCCTCAATAGCGGGAACTGCATCTCGTTCATCTCCAGGCCCTAGCACAATGTTGAAATAAATAAGATGCAGAATAAATGTTTGTGGATGGAAAAAAGGAACACACCAACCATCACAGCACGGTAAATAATGTGGGCTTTTTTGCGCAAACAGGGAGCTCCTCCACTAGTTTTAAAGAATTCTTTTGAAATTTATTTTGAGCACAAAGATAAACATGGTAAATAATTGAAGGCTTATAAGCCCCATGAGGTCAGGCAGGACACAGAGTTGACATTTGTCGTCGCACTGCTGAGTACGCTGCCGGACACGTAGTGGGTGGTCAGCAATTATTTGTAAAATGAGAATGTCCCACTTTCTGTGACTTCACTGAACAGGTCAGGTCCTCAGCCCCTCTAGCATAATTGGACTTTGTTGTGTGTTCATGATCGTGGATGCAAGGCCAAGACCATATCACAGGGTCCTTGTGAACCTTAGAGTAAAATCTATACTAGTGAGCCTCCTTGATCTTCTGTGTCAGGAACTCCATATAGCTCCTCTCATTGGTGAGCCTTGCAGACCTCTTCTTTCTTCCTGGCTGGATGAGAGCCAGAACATGCTGATAGACCCTAGCCAGGCCAGAGACCAGAAAACCCAGCAATCTCCTTCAACAGTTCACTTTCCTACTCTCTATTTTTCCTGGGGCCTGAATAATAAGGTCAGAGAAGGTTAAACAAAATAATGATGTGTTGTTTAAACCAGGAAAGAGAACCCCCAACTCCTGGTCTCTGCAAATCCCTAATCAGCAGAGACTATATTGATCGAAATGGTCAGCTTGGCCAAGCTGCTACTTGGTTTCAGAAACTCTCCTGGTTTGAACCCACAAGGGACAACTGCCCAGTAGAATTTAGCTCTGGCCTGTCAAAGAAAAAACACAGACCTGCCCCATAAATTCTGGGCTGTGTTATTCTGATTATCTACAGGCCCGTTATTGGAGGATGGATAGCATCAATCTTATCTAGTCTGTTTACAAGTGATTCCAAAATAGAAACAGAAAAAGGGCAAGGTCCAGTTAAGCTGGAATCCTCCCACGCATGCTCCGGGCCCCAGACTAATTGTTGTGGATACACTTCGCTCCGACCCTGACGGATGTCTCTCTCCCCCACCCCCACGACTCTGGAGAGAAGAAAACAGCTTCCGCCAAGAGACAGCCCAGCCATAAACCCTCCAAAAAAGGGCTCTATCAACATTCTTGAAAACACAACAAGACATGAGTTTTAGAAAATACAAGCATTTTTCCTCAGCACAAATGCATCATCGTGATCTAAGGAGCAAAAAACTGGTGCAAAACACCAGTCGGTGCTACCGTTGCTTGACAGATCTCTTGCCTCCAGGGGAAAATGCACACAAGACAGGAAAGCTCGATTCAAAATCTTTGAATGTAACATTTTTTCCTTTAAGTAGCATGTGTATTCATTGCTGCCTCACAGATATAGAACAGGTAAGAGGTGTGACCACTCATTTTTTTTTATGTAAAAAGGATTCAGCATAAAAAGGGTATAAAGATAGACATAAACTCGGGGCAGAGTTCATTCATTAATCTTCTGATAACTCTAATGTTATATATAGCAGCATGGCTTTTGATATTCAGGTGCCCAACGGTTTTCAGAACATGGCCCCTAGACCAGCAGCAATATCACCCAGGAGCTTGTCAGAAATGCAAATTTCTGGGCCTCACCCCCACACCACTGAATTAGAAAGTCTGGGGGTGACACCCAGCAATCTGTGCTCTAACAGGCCCCTCCAGATGACTATGATGTAGGCTAAAGTATTTTAAAAACACTGATGCCTGGCCCTAGGGGACATTTTGATGTAATTGCTATGGGATATGACCTTGGCATCAGGAGTTCTATAAGATCTGCAGTGATTCTAACATGCAGCCGAATTTGCGAACCCTTGGGCTAGGAGTTAAGAACCGATTCCCTCACAGGTCTCAGATAACTCCTTGTATCTGACCTTTGCAGCCACTTCAATTTTGAAGAGCAAATTTTCCAGGAGTTATTCACCTTTCAAAAAACTGATACAAAAATTTAGATGGATAGACTGCTATAGGTGAGAATGCTGTGCTGTGGCCACATGTTAAACAACATATTCTCACTTCCTGAGTCTACAGGGGACCCTGTGCTCAAACCCAGGAGATATTTTACCATGTATTTGCTACTCTTTTTTAAAAATAAAAATCTTTAATGAACCAAGTAAATATCCACAAATATTATTAGTTTTTAACCATTTAGTTTTAAAAGCGATACTTTTGAGCAATGTCTATAAATCTTTGGTATGACTTGGTAACCTTCTCATTAATATCTAACTCCTCTCTTAACTGATCCTGTATTATTGTTTTAGGATCAAAACTTTTCTTTGACTTTGACTTCCAGGTAGATTAGCCACAAAATGACTTTTGGTTTCTTATTTCTAAACATACCTCTGATTTGTTTTAGTCGGAAATAATCCAATCTGTGCTTTATGTTCTTTGAGCTCAAGAAAGGGAAATAGCACTTTGCCTTTCCAACAAGATGGAAAAATCTAGAAAAGAGAAGGAGGGTCTGGCAAGCCCAGAGGCAGGCAGATATGAGTATCTATGCAACGAAGGGTCATGGGATGAGCAGGTAGTTTAAACTTAAATGTCTCTGATACTGATTCTGTTTGAAGCTAGACTCGGCTTCCACCAGGACAAGAGAGATCAAAGAGAACCAAGTTGCAGAGCCCCGGCCAACCAGGAGGCAGAGGATTGCATGTAATAAATATTCAATACTGATTTGTTAAATGAATAGATATTCAAAGGTATTCCTGGTTTTATTCATAATAGCGTATTATTTTCTGCCGGTGACCATAGTGTGTCTGCCACGGCCTGCCTCACTCTCTGGTGGAAATTAATCTATCACGGCAGCAGTGCAAGTTTAGGTGCACTTCAGTTAAAAAAAAAATACCAAGTGATAAGCTGGAAACCCGGATTTTGGTCCCAGCTCTGCTTCTAAGTAACGGTGTAGGTGGGCAAATCATTTTATACCTCTGCATCTCGGTTCCTCTCCTAGAAAATGAAGCAAACAGGATAGGAATGCTAGATGATCTCTAAAGTATCTCCCTACTCTCAAAATCTGTGGCTCCCCACAATAGGTATATTCCAGAAAATACAAATCAAAAATTGATTTCCACACGTGGGTTATATCAGATACCTGCATATCACTAGCTGCATGTGACCTGATGAGTTCCCAGGTATTTTTAGGGTCTCCACAGTCAATGGGAAGTAGATCTTTACCTTCTAGGTTGTTTTAGGGACCAAAGGACAACCCTCTGAGAATACTAATTGTCAAACTTAGAGCAATGCGTCAATTAACTAAGTTTAATTGGAAGTTTGCAAGCTTTCCTTAAGGAAAGCCCTGTATTCTGCCTTCACAGATAGGGAAGCAGAAACCAGAGGAGGTTGGAGTCAGCCGTTTAGTTTCAGCTTTGGTCCCTGTGCACTGGGGTTGGTGGCGGTGGGGGTGGGGTGGGGGCAGTAAGGCAGTGCACCGGGAGGGGGGACAAGTGTCTCAGACACATGGAGACTGTGGCATAAACACTCCCTTAAATCCCTCCCTTCCCCACATGCCCTAGAGGGACATCTCCCTCACCCCAGCCAGCTACGTGCTTCCCTGCATTCTTGACCCCATGTGGGTTGGCCAAGGGGAGCGCCATCTGGACTCTGAAAGCCCATTATAGCCACAACAGGCAGCTGAATCGAGTTATAAACCCCAGCCTCTCTCCGCCTGACTGTCTCAGGCTTGAGATCACACACTTAGGAAGCATCTGCTGGGGACAGGAGTCACCTCTCCCGTGGGAACTGAGGGAGGATGAGTCTGCAGGGACATGCACACAGGCACACAGGCTGCTGGAGAATAAGGTTCTGGCCAAGGAGCAGAAGCTCTGTTACCTTCTCTCACCTACCTGTGAGGAGCACGTACGCACGTACACACACGCACCCCTACGATGATCCTCTCAGGGATATCATTAGATATGACACTGGTTTAAAGCAGGTGAGGGGTTTCAGAACATTCTGGACTATCAAACAAAAAGCGTCTGCACTAGCAATATCACGTCCACAGACAGCCCGGGCCTTAGGTAACATGGGCAGGAGGTTGCTCTGGAGGCCATCGAGGTCCTCGGATTGTGGCCACTGGTGGGCACACGCTGGGAAAATGCTGTTCTCATCTCCACAGCTCTTCTTCTGTGACCCTGTGAAGGGGCAATGTGGCCGCAAAGGGGCCGATGAGCACCCAGAGGATGGAATACCAAGGAGCAAATTCCACTCTCTGCCACTCCAAATGGTACGGTGCCCAAATATGTGTTCCTTCCCAATGATGAGTCAGAGTCTTCCCTCAACACATCAGCTCTGATGTCAGAAATAGAGAATTAAGACAACCAAAGCCCTGAGAAGTCCTGAATGTCATCCCATTCCTGCCCTGCCTGGCCATGTGCTTTGTTGCATCTAACTGGGCTTTGGTGACACCATCGCCCCACCTGGAATGCCCTTCCTGCCCTATCCCGCCTTATAAATTCTGCTGGAAATAGGAGGGTGGGTAAGAACACAACAGCCTGGGTTCAAATTCCAGCTCAGCCACCCCTACCAGATACTTCCGAATATCTCTGCCCCTTCCGTTCCTTTTCTGTAAACATGAGGAGGGGCATGATATAGTAGTTACTTCATACAGCTATTTCAGAGAATTAAATAAGCTAATATATATAAAAGATTTAAAACAGCACCTAGTCTATATTAAACACAGAAGGAGTGCTAGTCATTATTCCACAAAGACCTAACTGATTCTTTTCTCATCTTATCACCATTCTTCCCAACAATTCCTAATTAGAAAGATCGCATTGTTTTTCAATTATTAATTTAGATGCCTGTCTCCTTTCCTTGTCTTTGAACTTCTTGAGGAACAAGATTGTGGCTTATTACTTTTTGCCACTTCCAATATAAAGACTTTGGCATTAAGCAGGTATTTGAAAGCGTATTGAATTCAACTGGTTGGGAAACTTCGGCTAATAATATTTTCCATTCAATGAGTGGTAACTACGTTCTAGGTACATTGCTAATAACTTTACCTGTATTAGTGAGTAGTGTCTTTAAATTTAACCTCCTATATTCTTCCCCTGCTGGCTCACAAGATTGGCTCTCAGAAGCATAAAGAAAAGTTGCTATAATAAACTAAAAGTTGAGGACTTAAAGCAAAGAAAAAGAAATAACTTGAACAGCAGAAATAAAGACATATTTAGGTCTTCAATAGAGAGAGAGAGATGCAGGAGAAAAATTGTCATCTTGGAGTTTATTGACACAAAAAAAGGTGGGTCTGTGTGATCAGTTGGGCAGTTAGGGAAGCAAACGTAAGTCCAGAAAAGAGTAATATGTAACTCAGAGAGATGTCTAAAATAAGTGGGAAATTCCTCAAAATAATAGAAAAATAAGGAATAAAGTAGATCAGCAGCAAACGAACCAAAGTGGATATATGTGGTGCTCCAAGGTAAGCTTCGGTTAGAAGTAGCAAAAAATGAGGCCGGGCGCGGTGGCTCACCCCTGTAATCCTAGCTCTCTGGGAGGCCGAGGTGGGCGGATCGTTCTGAGCTCGGGAGTTCGAGACCAGCCTGAGCAAGAGCGAGACCTCATCTCTACCAAAAATAGAAAGAAATTAATTGGACAGCTAAAAATACATATAG
>CAUYSK010029473.1:0-49872 GCA_963575035.1 Avahi laniger | reverse complement strand
GAAGGCAAACATAACTTTTTTCATGGAGAAAGAAAAGATATTCAGAATATGGATGCTGTCTAACATCATAAAATGATGTCACATTGAAAAACATGGCATCCCACTTATTTAGAAAAAATTGAGAGAATTGTTTTTTTTTTTTGAAATAGGATCTCACTCTGTTGCCCAGGCTGGTGTACAATGGAGTGATCATAGCTCACTGCAGCCTCCAACTCCTGGGCTCAGGCAGTCCTCCTGCCTTAGTCTTTTAAGTAGTTGGGACTACAGGCATGCATCACCACACCTGGCTAATATTTTTATTTTTTGTAGACATAGGGTCTTGCTATGTTGCCCAGGCTGGTTTCAAATTCCTGGCCTCAAGCAACCCTCCTGCCTCGGCCTCCCAAAGAACTGTGATTACAGGTGTGAGCTACCATGCTGAGCACAAACTTCTTTTTAAATGTATTGCCAAGCACCTAACAAAGAAGGGAAATCCTCAGGGTACAGAGCCAAGGGGAAGCCAGTCTGGGCTGAGCCTGGGTTGGGGGCCCAGCGCTGCCACCCAGGGAGGGGAGAACGGGTTCTGGGGAAGCAGGGACCTGCGTTTTAATGGCAAACGAGGTCAGCAGATGAGGCTGTGGCCTGAGAGAAGTAAGTGGGATTGGAGCTGAGACCCACTAAATAAAACCAAAATTCTAGAAGGATACACATCCCGACAAGGGGGAGACTAGGGAAAAACTGCACAGGTTGCCAAAGAAGCCAGACTGTCTGGCCCAGAGCTCCAATCAGGGAAACTAAGAAAAAAGAAACTCAGCAAGTTTAGCATGATTGCTTTCATATAGATCATGTTTTCTGAACTAAAAACAACTTAGAAAATCAGTGATATGAAGAAGTCCAAAAACTATATTTGTAGGTTTGAAAACATACTTATAAATAATTTAATATATCAAAAGAAGTCACAATGGAAATGAAAAAATATGTAGAACTGAAAAAAAAACCTTCTGGGTTATAGCTAAAGCAATATTTAGAGGGAAATATATAGCCATAATTGCTTATATTAATAAAGGAAAAAACACCTAAAATTTCATTAGCTAAATATGGAATGAAAAAATTAGGGAAAGAACGACATAGTAAATCAAAGAAGTGACAGGAAGGAAAAAATAAAGTTGATAGAAATTAGCAAATTAAAAATAAGAAAAAAGGTAATCCATTAATCAAAAGATAATTATTTGCAAAGACTGATAAAATAGGCCAATTTCTGAAAGTTTGATCCAGGTTAAAAAAGAGAGAAGGAACAAAGTAATATTAGGCATGAAAACTGGTTGTATTTGAAAGGTTATATTCCCTCTTCTTGACTTTAATTCTTCTACTACTTTATTTAAAACTATGAAGTGTATCTTTTGTGCCAGGAAGACAACATCTACTTTTATTCCTCCAATATTTGAACTGTTAACTGAGACAATAATTAAAATTATTGACCTGAAACTAAACAAGAGCATACAAATATTCTTCAGGCTAAGCTATTATTTTATTTGGTGTGCGTTCCTGGGTAGGCATTAACATTTTCCCAAAGCCTCGGGACCTTCCAGAGACTAAGCTCCACCTAGAACTGTAAGATACTGGCAGCAGCTATCACTTTATTAATCTGGTTTCAATTTTTTAAATGTTTGGATTCACAGCTTATCTATGGGAACACATAATTGTTCCATCTTTAATATTCCAGAGAGGAGACTTACTGAAAAAGTTCATTTAGCATCCCCGTCCGCAAGCCAGCAAATGAAATCTTAGCCAAAGCTCAAGAAAGAGGACTGAATAGGAGGAAATCCATCCCCGGCCGTCCCTCCGTCCATCTGTCAACAGCAAGACAAGAACAGCGGCTGCCACGGGGGCCCCGAGAGAGCAGGAGAGGAGGACACTGCCAGACCGCAACGCTTGGCACCAGAAGCCAGTTATCAGCCAGATGATGTGCTCGGCCAGCGATGTGAAACCCAATCATTAAGTTATCGGGAACTGGTCAGAGAAGAAAAGGACACCGTCCCGCGCGTGTGAAGCGGCGATGGTGTGGCCCGGAGGGCTGTGACTCGCAATGCCACAAGGTTTGTTCCCAAAACAGAACTGGGGACGCCCGTGTGGGGACAGGGACGACAGGCACAGTAGGAGGGAGAGAGCTCGAGACTGACATCACTGGAGGGGTGATGAAAGTCTGTCGCCTCCTCTTGCTGCAGAGCCCAGAGGAGATTGCGGAGGCAGATCTCCAAGGAGGCTAGAGGCTGGCAGAGGAATTCAGTTAGTTTGAACTCTTTGGCATTTTGCTTTTCTTGAGCAATTTTCACCTTATCCTTTTGAAAGATTTATTAGATTTAGGAGCCACTTCATAATATCCTTTGAGCCCAAATTAGACTTTAGCACATAACTTTTCTGTCCTGAAGGAGTTAGAAGCTCCCTTTCTGCACTAAAGGAGCAAAGAGATTTGGAAAAATGATCCCTGTGGTCTTTGCCATTGATGGACTGAAGCGAAGTTAACCTGTCACCAGAGGAAAAGGGATACTGTTTTTAAGACGTGGGAACCTTTTCCATATTTTTGTTAGAAGCAAGAATCTGAGGGCTTCATCTTCTCAAAAACCCCATCCACACCTGGTCTTTCCCACCTGGGATTCGTGGGGCCGGCTCTGCTCTCTCTCTGCCAACACGCAGCTTCTAGCAAATGCTTGGGATTCATTCACACAGAACAGAAATAGCTGAGGCTCCTGAGCTGCTCATTGAGCACCTGTTCTGCATTGATTACTGTACCAGGCTGCAAGGGCCAGAAATAACCCAGACAGAGCACCTGCCCTCAGAGAGCTGAGTCTTGAAGGGCCTAAGGTGAGAAAACAAATTGTGATGCGGTGTGATAAGTTCCTTACAGACCAGGTAAAGAGACAGCCTTCAGAAAGGGTGATTAGTTCTATACGGAAAGGGGAAGGGCTTAGGAAATGCTGAAGAAACTGACACCTGAGTTAGGTTTTTAAGGAAGCGCAGGTGTTCACAGAGTGGCAAAGAGCCCCGGGAGGCGGCCGAGCACAGTCCCGGAGGTGTGGGAGGCCTGTGGGCTTCGGGACCGCTGCAGCTTCCAGCGGGAGGGGCGGACAGGGGACCCAGGTCGGATGTGGGGTTAGCCAGGTAAGAGAGGCTCCTAATTTTCCAGGGAGAAATGCTGAGGTCTGGACCAACTGCTCCTGGAGACGGAAAGGAGGAGGTAGATTTGAGAGATACTGGGAATGGAATTCACAGGACGTGTTGGTGGAGTAGCTACGCAGGGGAGCATGAAGACGAGTTTAGCTGGGTGGGTCTGGGCTCAGGCTTAGGGTGCCAGCTCTCCCAGGGATCCACATCTCCGTGGGAAGCGCTCCCTGAGCTAAAGGGAAACAACGCGTCGGGGCTTGAGCCAGCACAGAGCATGACGAAGCACGGTTCTTGTTGCTAAAGGCAAGCAGCAGAAAGGAGAAGAGAATTAGGTACAAAACTTTATATTTTGTTGACTATATTTTAGGCATATTAGACATTCCAGAAAGTAATGTTTAGGTTTCTAAACTGAGTCATTTGTGTTGTGCAAGAAAGTAAATTAGTGACTTACATTTCCAACAAGTAATGAACAAAACAATAGACAGAATGAAATGTAGAAAATTTCCTTTTGGATAATGGATAAACCTGTAAGAAAGTTGGAGGAATACTGTAGGGCTGGAAATAAAATGACAGACATGGGTCCACATGGAAGCCAGGGAAGATCCTAGTGACCAAGAACTGTGTGTGTGTGTGCATGGGGGTTGTGCAGGGATGGGGGAGTTAGAATGGAGACCGTGATAAAACTGGCACTCAGAGGAGTTCCACTACTAGGAAGAAGGTTAGAAAGAGGAAAGGTAACTTCTTCACAAATACAAAAAATAGCAACAGCCTTGGGCACTTGGAAGAGGCAAACACATACCTTCCCGGAAGAATGTCCCCACCCTGGGCTTCTGCCTGTTCTCACAGATACCATCTCTCCCTCTCTCTCTCCCTCTCTCTCTCTCTCTCTCTGTCTCTCTCTCTTTCTCTCACACACACACAATTCCAAATAAATCATTGAGACAGTCATTAGGAAAAATAAGCAATAGCACCAGGCTGACCAAGACTTTAGACGTTGGCATCATCAGGCATCAATAATAAAGTAAGTGTTCAATATGTTAAAAGAAATAAAGAGAACATAAAAACATGAGAAAGGAGCAAGAAATGCTCCAGAATGATAAGACAGAGTTTAAAAAGAACCAAACAGATCTTATAGAAATGTTTTTAATCTTAAAGTTCAATAATGCTTAAATCTTTCTGAATCCTCATATAAAAAGAGGATAGCAAAATCAACCCGAGGTATTCCCATGAGCTCTGAAACACAATCAGGTAGGTCCAAATCACCATCAGCCAAGCCCCACGTGGTACTAACGTCTGCCCTGGAGGGAGAATAAGGGAGCTACGGGGCAACAGCATGGGCCTGAGAGCGGTAGAATCCCCAAATCGCTGACAGTTATTACTCGGAAGAACAGCGGACCAGTTTGAGAAAGGTGCCTGGGTCTTGACCAATCCAACAGCATGTGAGCGCAGGGGGGCCTGTGGTAGGAAAGACCGAAGAGCGCTGGAACCATCCGGCAGCCATGAACCCATCTGAGAGCGGGCTAGGCCAGGGCCCTACCCAGAGGAGACAGCCCTGGGAGTGGAATCACATCAGTCAAGACGGGCAGGACCAAGTCAGAAAATCTCTTCTGCAAAGGACACATTTCAGGCTGTGAAGGCCAGTCTCTTGTCACTACTGCACTGTACTTATTGTGCAAAAGCAGCCAGAGACGATACCTAAATGAATGGTCTTGGCTATGGGCCAATAAAACCTTATTTATGAACACTGAGGTTTGAATTTTATATAATTTCCATCTGTTACAAAATGGTATTCTTCTCTTCTTTGTTTGTTAGAACCATTTAAAAATGTAAAAACCACTCTTAGTTCACAGGCCACACAAAAACTGGTGGCAAGACAGACTTGGTTTTCCAACTCCTGGTTAGAGGAAAAGACTCCAAAAAACTCAGAAAGGAAGTGCCCTTGCATCTGAACCTTACCAACAACAGCAGAGGAGGGAGTTCTGCGAAACTAGAAGAGCCCTCCTAAACCATGCCACATCCTAAAAGTTCAGGCAAGCTAATTTCACATAAAAATGAGTAACAGAAAATATCAAGGCCAAATCCCATGCAAAGATATTATAAGAAAAAGGGACTAAGGAGCAGAAATAATCTCCCTACAGATGATAAAAGCATAACACAAAGACATGGCCGTGCGGAGGCTCAGAAAATGATATCCCAACATGAAAGCCTTGGACACAAGGTTTCTCCCTGACCTTCTGCCCTCCTGTCTCCCACCCCTCCTTCTCCCCCGAGGCAAACCATAGAAAAAAGAATTCCTTTTCCTCAAGGTGGATCATAAAAACCAGAACCCCTATTCCCAAAAGCCAGCCGTAAATTCTACAACTATGACTCGGAACTTCCCCCCACAGCTGGCCATAAGGAGGTTAGGACCCTCATTGTACCTCATTCCGGAGGGTTCCTACCCTCTACCTGAGGGGAAGGAAAGCTGCACAGGAGGCCAAGAAGAGTACGAGCAGACGGGCCTTGCTGTGTTTGCCCCTCACACCTGCTTTGTCCCGTCACGTTTCTGCGCGGCTGCCCCTGCTCCGTCAACCTGGGCATAAAATGGGATAGTTCACCCTGTGTGTTTGGGTCTTCGTTCTGAAGGCTCCCATGTCACGTAAAACCATGATCAGATAAAATTCTTATGCTTTTCTCTCGTTAACCTGTCTTTTGTTATAGGGGTGTTGGCATAAACCTTTATGGTAGGAAGGAAAGGGATCACCCCCTCTCTGCCCCTATAGCCACAAAACAGAGCAAAACCTATTTCAGAACGAGCTAACAGACTGTAAGAAAATTATATAAGACATGAAAATTATATAAGACGTGAAAGAACATGTGAATCAGATTAGAAAAAGTCATTGGTGAGAAAACAGCATTCGGGAAAGAATTAGAAATTTTCTAAATGAATTTCAGAAGCAAAAACCAAACTAGAGGGAACACAGTAACAAGGAAGCACAATAAGTAATGCCACAAGAAAAACAGAAAGTGGAAATGAGGGAAGTTTTAAAAATAAAAAAGAAATGAAAAAAGAATTTAAAACAATGTCAGGAAAAGCGACAAATATTGAAGATAGGCACAGGAAATCAGACATAGGAGTTTTTGAAGAAACCAAATTTTAAAAAAAGAAAGAAAAACTGTACTAAAAATGACAATTCAAGAGCACTTTACTGAATTAAAAAAAAAGACTTGAAGCACATATTGAAAAAGTACACCACATACAATATCAATATCAATTCAAAATTGTATTATGTAACTACTCCACTTTAAAGAAAAAGAAAAAATCCTTTGTGCATTATATTAGTGATCAGCACGGGAGTTTTGACTTGCTCTAAGCTGGGCTGGTTCACCCCTCCTTAGGCAACCTGGTGGTCCCCGCCCCAGGGAGGTCACCATGTTGATGCCAAACTTAGTGCAGACACCCAATTGGCACAGCGCACCACAGCCCAGATCTCCTGGACTCACACGACCCTCCTACCTCAGCCTCCTGAGTAGCTGGGACTACAGGTGTGCGCCACTACGTCCACCTGGACATTATATTAGCTAGCTAGAGCTACCATAACAAAATACACAGGCTGGGCAGCTTAAACAACAGAAATTTAGTTTCTCACGGTTCTGGAGGCTGGAAGTCCAAGATTAAAGTGTTGGCAGGGTTGGTTTCTCCTGAAGCTTCTCTCCTTGGCTTGCAAATAGCCATCTGCTCCCTGTATCCTCACACGGCCTTTTCCTTGTGCTAATACTGGTGACATCTCTGGTGTCTTTTCCTCTTCTTAGAAGGACACCAGTCACACTGGATTAGTACCCACTCTTAAGACCTCATGTAAACTTCATTACCTCCTTGAAAGGCCTGTCTCCAAACACAGTCACAGTGAGGGTTAGAGCTTCCACATATAAATTTTGGAGGGACACAATTCGGCCCATAACAGATATTTTTAAAGAGTGTGTGACTTATGGAGAAAAAAATGAGATTATCATCAAACATTTTGATAGCAATGCTTTATGTCATAAAGAAATGAAATAACGTATTTAAATTACTCAAGGAAAAAAACGTATGAGACAAGAATTTTTTATCCGGCAAAACTGAATTTAATTATGAAAGACAAGACAAACTGCTGTCAACATGCCAGAACTCAGAGAATACTGTTGCCATTAGCCTTTCCTGAGGAATCTCCTAGGGATCAAGCTTCAGACAACCGAAATGAGTAGAGAGATGTTGACTTAAGCACTGGTAGTGAGATATATAAACACATACACACACACATGAATTACTGAAACAAAAAGACAATAGAGTATATAATGGCTACAGGCTCTGACAATGTCGATATTATGTAATACAACTATTTCAAAAATGAGGGAAGAATGGAGGAAGAAAGGGAAAATGCATGCAAAAAAATTATATTTTTAGCGATCATATTGGTAGTAGAATTAGTATTATTATTCTGAAACTGCTGTCAGTGTAATTTGGCATAAAACAAATGGATTTTTATGAGATGTTCTAATCTTATCAGATCCTGTGTATTTGGGAATTAGGTTCTCAGAGAAATGGCTGATTTTACACCTTCAAGAGAAAAGTAGGAGATGAGTCTGGAATCTCTTATCATACCAAATAGCAAGGAGACCATCAAAGACTACTAAGGTAATGTCAAAAGGACCCAGGGGCCAACTGGAAGAGGCTCCCACTGAACAAAATAGGACACTTTGAGCTTTAATACTAATAAATGCAGTGGATTAAAACCCCTCAAAAATGCTTTATCCATGAGTTCTCAGTGCTATTGAAAACAACAGGGAGGAAAGGGAATGAACACATGACCCTCAAAACTGCCAACCACAGGGAAGCAACTGAACATCCTTATTGCCTTTCCTTTATAAACTTATCACCAGGTGAACAAATGGTAGACGAGGGAAAGCGTATCTTTATAAAAGTATTCCAACTAATGAATGAAAACTAAATGGTAAACTTAGAAGTTTCCCTTTGCAACACCATAAATGGAACCAGATGTTAAGCATCAATATCAGTGACTGCTGAGATCACAAAAAAAGAAAGATAATCAGACATCGTATGTTTCTAATAGTTTCTTTTTTTTTTTTCCCCTAATAGTTTCTTGACAAAATGATTGAATCTGAGTGTGATCCAGTCAGTGGATTCAGCCACTAATTTCCAGGAAATGCAGAGGACAGAAAACCATGCTGAACTCATGCCATGAGTATTCAACCACCAAAATCCACGTGGTGAGAAACTGTACAGACCAAATGACTGTGTCCTTCAAAGATAAATTGAACAACTGTAAGGAAGGGAAGGGGATAGAGGAGGAATATATAGATTTTAAAAAGACAAAGTATATTTCAAAAATTTGTAAATGGCCAAGGGTAAGAAAAATCACTTAATGAAAATGTAACCTGCAAATTAGACACAGTGCAAGAGAGAATTTGTAAACTGGAAAATATATCCAAAGAAATTACTCAGAATGCATAATAGAAGGAAAAATCGAAAATGTGAAAGAAAAGAAAATGAAAACTAAAATAGGAAGCTCCAACATAGGTCCATTTCAAGTTTTAGAATTTAATGGTAGAGTTGGAGTAGGTTCAAACTCTTGGTGCGATATTCAATTTCAGCTCAAACACTTCCAATGTAAAGGCCTCTCCTATTTTGGGGACACTGAGATGGCACAGCCGGGGAGGATTAAGAAACGGAGTGAGGTCACAGTGGCTGTGGGAGAGGAGGGAGCGGAGCCAATGGATGTGGGGCAGATCAGGACCTCTGCAGCCCACTGGTAGGAAAGTGCTCCAGGATCAGGACCGTGGATGGCAAGGCTGCAGTCAGCTTGGGACAGGCACAGGCTGGGGCCCCCGGTCGGCTGTGCAGCTGCCGGGACATCGTCACGGTGTTTTTCAGCCTGGCACATGGGTATCTGGAACCTCTTTCTGTTCTCTCCATGCGCTCACAGAGGTCCAGTGAGGCTCATGTGGCCGTTGAGTTGTACCTTGGCTGAGGGCTCCAAGGAGCCATGCAGCAGTGACCTGGCAGGGGAGGTGGCCCGCAAAGGCGTGACGCCCTCCCCGGGAACAGGGATTGCCAGGACAACCTCTCCCACAGCTGAGCGTCTGCAGGCTAATAGGAGGGTCCCTGGGGCGTACTGGTGATGCACCTGGGAAGAGAAGTGTGGTGGACAGTGGCCCGGAGCTTCCCGAGCCCCCAGTGTCGGGGTGACGACAGGGCACGTGGAACCACCAACCAACTGGGCTTGGACATGCAGCGCTGCTCAGCCCTCCCAGCAACAGAGCCGCACCTCACAAAGAGCTTCAGGTCTCATGGGGTGCACCCGGGCAGGTGGGGAAGAGGGGGAAAAACAAGTCCCCTGCTCCAATGAGGCCCAGAAAAGTAGTGAAATTCGGTTTATCCTAGAATGGTGGGGTTGGGACAGGGTCTAAAGTCCCACGTCCTCAGCCTTATAGCCACATTTGTCAGTGATCCACGGATGTCCCCCACACCTGGAGCTCCCAGAGGCACCACACAGATCATGTGAGAGATATAGGGTGGAAGGAGGTTAGCTTCTCCTCCTTCCCTCTCGTCCCTTCATTTGAAGAAAGGCAAGGTCTGGAGTGAGATGCTGGGACACAGTCAGGAGAAGGAGAAAGGGACTGAGCTTACATGGTGGCCACCCACCCATGTGGGCTCAAAACTGCACAGCCAGCCTGGTCTTCGTCACCTTCCCTGTCCCTTGGTGAGCCTCCTCCTCCCACCTCCCCGTGCGCCCAGGAAGGCTCTCTGTGGTCTGACGTCGCCACCTGCCCAGACAGCCCGTGACGCCCAGATTTCTGGTCCCAAATTGAATTTGCATTCCTTGCCCGTCTTCTCCAATAATCTGAATCAAGCAACTCATAGTGAAGTTAAAAAGTCACCTGCTTTTTAAGAGACTAATGACACAGGTGAAAGGGACTAACTGGCCCCTTTCTGTGTAGGGGTTTTGCTTCATTATCTCACTGACCCAGCAGAAGCTGGTCATAGAGAAATAAGTGTCTGCTGTTAAGGGTTAAGCAACTTGCCCAAGGTCACCCACTTCTGCATGGCAGAGGGGAGATTCCAATTCCATCTCTCTGATTGCAAAGGCTATGTTCTTTCCAAATGTTAATACATTTCCAGGAGACAGAATATGTGAGAGGACTCTCTCCTCCAGGGCGGAAAGGCTCTCTAGGTATCCGCTGCTTTGGGCTCATGGTGTTTTGCCTTCCGTCCCCCTCGTCCCCATGAAATCCACACGTGGGGTTAGTGTTGCAGCCACATAAGCTCTGGGGCACCCCGGGGAAATCTCTGCAACAGAGTGATTACTTGGAGGAGGGAGCGTGGGTTGGCACGAGAAAGGCACAATCACAGACCACAAATGCGCCAGCCCTGCGAGGTTGCCGCGTCTTGGCTGGCCCGCCGTTTCCCTTTTGCAGAGCCCGCTTGACATGGCTTGCCAGCAGGTACCGATTAAGCCGCAGTAACTAATAACAGCTTCTGAGGGAAAATGGGGGGATTTAAATCAATTCAGTACAGTGAGTTGTTACCATGTGAATGTTCTCAAACCAAAATGCCAACTTGGAGATTATTTAGAATTAACTAATAATATAATGCTACCTCTGCCAAACAAGATAAGCTATCCCTCGGGGATATAATAACATATAAATTAAGTATAATGGCTGCATGCTTTTCATGAAATGGGTGAGATTCTCAAAGTCATGAGTACACGCAAAAAAAATCGTGGATAGACTTGAGAAAAGATAAAATGATGTAAAGAATTAAATATTCCATCTAAATTGAATTATGTTAATACAATAAAACTAAGCTGTGGGGATTTAGTGAGGGAAATGAAGTTTAGAATCTCACTTAGGTTCACAGTTGGAACCCTACAACTGACCAAGAAATATGTCACATTATTTACTGTTTTCAAATTTAATAAATCTCCAGCTAACCATGATGTTTGGAGACAGGAATGTCATAGTTCTCTGAATTCCCTGGTTCGTATGGTTAACCAGAGACCCTTTTTGAGTTCAATCCTCCTTTTTGAAAATCTTTCAAAAATTTTTCTTTGTTTTCTTGTCCTAGTAAATACAATGTACTCACCAGAGAATCTTTATTCCAGAACCTCAAAATTATCGTACCATGCTATGTTTGTGGAAAGCCTGAGAGATTGGGCTGAATTTATAACAACTCTGGAAAATAGCCTGTTGCTCTTTTTGATAAGTGTCTGATAGGAATTCACTGAGTTGTAAGTAAACTCTTCCAAGTAATAATGTGGGAAGCAAAGCCAAGTCATCTATTTGAAGTTTCGGTGAATTCCATTTTGATAAATAAAGGCCCCTTGAGTTTCCCAGTTCAATTAAATACACACTTGCTAAGCAACTCTTTGATGGGGAGGTTTACTATCCTTGCACCAGAGCAGCTCGTATGCTAGGATAAATAAATAGCTGAGATACTCTGTCTTCCCTATTTTATGGAAGTAAAACTTTCCCTCCATCCGCCTGGACTTCCTATGTCTAACTCAGGCAATCAATAAGTCCCATTGATCCGACTTCAAAAAGACTCACGAATCATCTCTAAACAGCCTCTTGTGATAACCTAACAGGTCTTTTTGCCTCCGGTCTTGCCTACCACACCATCCGCCACTCTCCTGTCAGAAAGACCTTCCCAAACACAGATTTGACCTCGCCGTTCTCCTGCTTAAAATCTTCTGATGGGTCTCTCTGGCGCTCACTAAATTCAAACTGCATTCGCATGAAACATCCAGCCTCTCACTGATTCATCCCCATCCCTGTTTCTGGCATCAAAACCACCCCGTCTGCGTCTCACGCCATGCCCTCTGGTCCGCATGGATGGATACATTACTGCTTCTATAAGTGCTTTGCACGTATGTCTAGATGCCTTTATCGGCACTATTTCCTGTTTCCAGAATGGCCTCCCCACCCTCTTCCCGCTGTCCAGAAATTTCTTACACATTTTGAGACTCATTCAAGTGCCGTCTTCCCTGCTGCTCACGGTTATTCTTCCCTCTTAATTCCTGTCCCTGCTGTACTTAGATATACCCTACATAAGGTGACAGATGCCAAGTATGACTATTTATTAATATTTATCCTAGGCTACGAGCTGCTCTGGTGCAAGGATCGTATCTATTTCATGAAACCTCTCCATCAAAGAGGTGCTTAGCAAGTGTGTATTTAATTGAACCGGGAAACTCCAGGGGGCATTTATTTATCAAGAGGGAATTTGAAACTTCAAATAGATGCCTTGGCTTTGCTTCCCACATTATTACTTGGAAGAGTTTACTCACAACTCAATGAAGTTCTATCCAGTACTTATCAAAAAAGCCTCTAAGAGGCTTTAAAAAAAAGATCATGAATTTGAATTTGCACCATGTCCAAATGAAGATCTCTAAGAGGCAGTTGGATGGATCACTGCATGACTAAATCCCCCCAAAAAAATCTTACTGCCAAGTTAATGACTAAGACAAGTTTAATGACTATGTAATACTAAATAACACAAATGTTCAACATTAAATACGTAATCTGCAAATAAACACTGAATACCCACAAAACTCATTTGCCACTCCCAGCAGAGAAGTCTGAAGATGTGTGCTGTGCTCAGGCCTCAGTTTCCCCACTATCTCAAGGCTCCTCTGAACTCCTATCTAAGCTTGCCTGAGCAGAACCTCATGAAACAATTATCTTTGATCCCCATTTTATCTCCCAGTTTACTCTCAAACTTGATGATTTTCCTTAACAAAGAATTCTTTCTCTTTTTCTCTTTTTTTTTTGAAAATGCAGCGAATAAGCTATGTATGCTATTTAGTGGGTGTCATCTTCCTCTCATTGTCTGTTCTCGTGTGCTGTGTGCAGTTCCCCCGTCAGTTCCTCAAGGCCTCCAGATGCCCAGCGGCCTACCCTCGCCCTCCCAGTGGTGCCTTCTGTATTCGGTCACGTTAGGTGCGATGTGCCGTGCAAGTCCTCCCCCATGCGAGCTAAGAGTTCAATCTCAGCTCCATGCCAGGACTCGGCCATCACTACCAATGGCCATGGAGATGTACTGGATTGCTTATTCCATAAAAATAATAATAATAACAATAGCTTTCTTATCTGAGCACACAAAGCAATTTTATCACAAGGATTTAAGCACCACATACAATCAATTTTTCCATATAAAATCAGGAGGATAACTTCATTATTGCCTTGGTTGTACTGTTAAATCACTTTGATCTAAGGTACAGTAAGCAAGGGATTCCTTCAAGGATCTGCCAAAGCTGCTGCCAGGGTAGAACACGTGGGAAAATCAATCCAGTGTAAAAGGAGATTTGTTAGGAGAGCAAGTCCAGTGAGGACAAGGACAGAGGTGGCTGGTTGGCTCACTTGCTTTCTTGTCACGACTCCAATTCAGTGGATCTCAACCCTGGCTGGGGGCCAGAGTCACCTAAGGAGATTCCTTTTTTCTCAAAAAAACACTGCACCTGGCTCCCAGTCCGAGAGATTTAGTGGGACCTCCCACCCCAGCGTGTACTTTTGGCATAGTCATCATTCTGGTGCCTCTTATTCATGACACATGAAAAACTAATGACCTTTCAGAAGAAACTGAAAATAACTACAACCATGCATTCATTTAGCCAACACGTGAACACCCAGAGCCTCCAGGCCAAGCACTTTCGGTCCTGATCTCAGCCGAGGATGTGAAGCCCCACGCAGGTTCAGCTGTGCGAAGGCCAAGGGCACGGGGTTAGCTGCTGCCCCAGGAAAGGCCTCAGGTGTTTCCTTTAAGGGCGCTCACGGCTTCTGAGTGAGAGCAGCTGTCTCTTCATTAACCAGCTTGGATTTCCTTAAAACTACTCTTAGACTTATTTTGGGGGCAGGGGGAGCGTAGAGTTGCAGATATTATCTTCGGGTTTGGGAGATGGGCTGTAAAGCAGGATAATGTCCTCAAAGCTTGGTCCAGTCCACAGAGTGGAAAAGGGAATGATGCCAGTGGAGCTAGAGGGGCCTTGCAGAGAATCTGGCCCAATCTTTCATTTCAGAGCAGAGGAAACAAAGACTTAGAGAGGTCAAGTGATGGTCCAAAATCACTCAAATGGTGATAGCAGAAATAGGGTGAGGACTTGAGGGCCCCAACTTTCCACCCCAGGTTCCTTCTGGCTGATGCAGCCCATGTGGCTTCCAGGGAAATCAGAAAACTTTTCTACAAGAGAAAACGAGGTTGCTGAGGAGAGGTTCCAAGGGTGCACGCAGACGCAGTGCGGCGGCCACAGGAAACGAGCGCTTCAAATGGGGCTGCTACAGGAACAAATAGAGAAGACGGTGGCGTCAGAGGTGGCGTAAGACAGCATGCAGTTAAGAGGCAAATGGGTGGCGTATACAGCTAGTGCTTTGGGAGGTGAAAAAAAGCAATCGCTGGCACAGGTGAATAGAAAACAAGTTATTGGGTAAGTTTTATCCTCTAGCCTAAAGGGTGAGGCTCACTAGGAGATTTATATTGTGTTCTTCTGTGATACCACCCAGGCAGCAGAATCGAATTTAATAAGAAAAATGGGAACTGTAGTTGAAAAGGTTTCGGTGTGTTTTGCATTTACAGTTGCATTTTAGAGGCTTGATATTTCTGTCTAACCTGGCTGGCACAAAATCATATTGGGTTCTGCAAGTTCTACTTACAGATGTGCACTAATGGCGATTAATAACTTCTAGTAGTTAAGTGTGATTTTGTGTGTGGTGTATGCAAAAAACCAGTTGCTGAGGCAGCAACAAGATTTCGTTTTGTTTTCCCACCACTGTATTTATCCATTCGTAATCATCCTAAATTTTTAGACATAGCCAAAGCTCCCGTTGTTATTGAGGCAAAATTTTTCCCTTGATTGGAAGAATTTCATTTTCAACACTGATTGGAAGAATTTTATTTTCAACAAGTTAACTCCTCAACAAGGCCAACTGAGTCTACTTCTAAAAAGATGCCCAGACATGTCCCTTCCTCTCCCTCCTCATTGGCCACTGCCCTTGCTCAAGCTCTCGTAAGCTCTGAACATTCTGCACAATAACATTCTAACTGTTCTTTTGCCTCTAGAAAATACATATTCAGAAAGTAACACAATCAAATTCCTAAGGGTCAAGAGATTATTCCACATTGCGTGAGTGCAAATTCTGTGCCATATATTCAAGGCCAGAGAAGAGTTCCACGTTATAGTCTGGCAGAACTTTTAGAAATTGGTATTCCCCTGAGCAATGGTTAAAGTCTGCTGTTTGAAGTTTGATAATTTTATCTGGCCTTCTTTTTATTCTCATGATCAACCAGGATTGGAAATTCACTACCTTGTGTGCAAATTTTTGTAACACCGCTATGCTTCCACTTATTAGAAATCCCATGTGCTACAGATAGAATCCAATTTGTGGGTAACTTGAAAACATAAGAACCCAAATAGGAATCACTTAATTGGAGAAAACATTGCTCTTCTCAATTTAAACAAACAGATTTTTCTTCTTAGCCAAGATGTATTTATTGTCATTTCTACATTTACTCTTATAAGTTTCTGGTTATCATAACCACAGAGAGACAGCTGATTAGTTTTAACTGCTGGATAAAAGCATGCAGCATTTTCAAGATTTCTGGTTTCACCCTTTTAACCCAAAGAAAAACTATAAATAGATGGTAAAGTCTGGGATTTCCACAGCTAAGTGCTGCTATAAATAGTTTTAAACATTTTCCCACTTCATGCTTTCTAAAAGAACATTCTCCACTTCCTTTCTTGGATAACCTCTGGGAATAAAGGGAGATCGCATTCAGAATTTTATGGAGGAAGTTTAACAAAACACTTTTAATGAAACTTTTAGCAACCGTAAACATTCCTCAGATATTGAAAAAAATGTAAAACAAAATGATTTAACAAATGCATTAATGTAAATGGATATTTAAATTTAAATAGATTTCTTTTTTGGAGAAATGCATTTTAAAATTAAGCTGTTAATATTTTCGTCCATTTTCTCTTGTTTCCGGGAATTTTTCTTCTAAAAAACAAAATTAAGCCAAAACCTGATCATTCCCTTAACTTTCTTATTTAACTTAAGTGACGTTTATTCCAATTTTCTTCAGAACTTAGTTAGATTGGGCACTTTGGTGGCTACAAAAAGAAAAATATATTTCTTTCCACTTTCCGTACACACTAACATCCAGAGAAAGGATCAATTCACCTCAGTTGTCAGGTGCCCAGACTATCTGTCTCCTTTCTTAAAGAATATGCATAAGACACCCTGTAGAACAGACAGGAAGATTTTTCATTCTTTGCGGAATCTCTGTCATGCAAAACTTTCCGGTGGTGCACGCCTGTGGCCGTCAGCGCAGTGCGGAATCACCCGTCTCTTTCCTGAGTAGAGACTGTCCTAATGCCTGCGCTCTAGCAACCTCTGCTGGTGCTTGTTTCTGACTGGGAAGAAAGCAGAAGTAGCCAGTCTTCCGAAGGGCAGGGCAATTAAGAAAAGAAAGAAGAGCAACAAAACAGGTCATATTCGTGAAACTAATGTCCCTGTTTTATATTTTAATTAAAAAAAGGCAATGGAATGGCTATAAAAGATTTTTAAAATATTAGTGATTTTAAAAAATTAGATTTTTTTTTAGCAGTTTTAGATTTTTTAGCAGTTTTGGGGGCAGTTTGTTATGCAGTTAACCTATTAATTGAAATAATAGGCTAAACGTAGTATAATTCATTACTGATAGCCCAGGAATGCACTAGAAACTGCTAGTACAGTTCACAAGAGCCAATTATTAAATTTTCAAGAATTTTGCAAGCCATTATTAAAAATTACATTACATAAACTTGTAACTAGATAAATTACATTATATAAACTTGTAATTAGATACCTTAAATAAATTATGTTTAGATATTTTAAAGATTTTGTAATTATTTTACTACTGTCTATTTCTTGAGGTTATTTACATGCATTGTGTCTATATGGTAGAAATATTATCAAATGGTATGCTACAGTGCCTCTCTTCTCAACTCTGTGTTCAGCCATGTGTGAATATTTACACTATGGAAATTGGCAAGTGCTATAAACCAGAGCTTGTTTTGTCGATTATCTAGACTTAAGAAAGTGATGAAGAAAATGTTAATATAGATTCAACTTGAAAGTGTGTTGTAACTACTATATTATGAATAGCACAAAAATTTGAGGAAATGTTCTTCCAGAAAAGTATCATCCAATTTCAGGAAACAAATGAGTGAAGTTCTGACACACATCTTTATTATTTTACTTTGGTCTTCCTCATAAACATAAACAAAAATATCAACCAGCATTCATGTTGGAACGATATTCATTTGACAGTTGAAACCAGAGGTTGGCTAAGAATACAAGAGTACTATAAAAATTAACAAAAATACTCTATGAGAATTAATTGGCTATATGGAATTTACAATAAATACAATAAGGAGGAGTATATTTTTATTTGCAAATTGTGTGCTATATATCTTCTATATCAGTAAAAATTTTAGTAAACTTTCATAGTTACATGTATGCACACATAATTTTTTTCTCCAGAGAATGAATCGTTGAACAGATACCAGCACAGCACTGGTTATCTCCCACTGTAGCACAATCCAGCCTGTTTCACTGACACATTAGTAAATGAAATAGAGTGACTTCAACTCTAGTAGAACAACATTTTTATTTGTTATGTTTAATGTGTTTGTGTTTTATTTTATTATATCTTTCTCTTTAGAAGCCTGGCTGAAGTAAGTGGTAGGGAAGGTGTGTTCTGGATTCCATAGTTTCTGAGAGTTTTTGGGGGAGTTTTAGAGATGCAGTCTCGCTATGTTGCCCAGGCTGGAGTGTAGTGGCTATTCAGAGGTGTGATCATAGCTCACTGCAGCCTCAAACTCCTGGCCTCAAGTGATCCTCCTGCCTTAGCTTCTGAGTAGCTGGGAGTACCGGTGTGCACCACCATGCATGGCGTGTTCTCGATTTCAAAACACTTGGTGTGACACTGAGCCACTCTGCATTGTAAATAGTGATTTCTCACTCCCCATCCTGGTGCCACCAGGCCAAGCACTTCATTTGCTCCCTGACTACTGAGAGCTAAGAGGGAGCCTCTTTCTCCATAAAAACTGTCTTCCCTGATTCACCAAGTTAAGTGCTCTGGGGTCTGGACAATCATCCCCAACAAGGTCAGTCTCTACGAGTCTTTATCAATGAAGATATCTCTGGATTCTGTGGTTGATTTTTGACAGTCTAAAGACATTACCCACATTTATTAGATTAATAGACATTAAAACAAGCAAAAAAGAGCAAAAATAAAAATTAGCCAGGTGTGGTGGTGTGCATCTGTAGTCCTAGCTACTCAGGAGGCTGAGGCAGGAGGATCACTTGAGTGCAGGAATTTCAGGTTGCAGTGAGCTGTGATGACACCACTTCACTCTAGCCTGGGTGACAGAGCAAGACACTGTCTCAAAAAAAACAAATAAAAATAAGTGAATTAAGATATAAATTTGGGGGTGGTAGAGCATTACATTTATTTTACACTTGAATCTGCACATTGGGCGTGGCTCTGAGGGCTGGCCCCTCTCTGCTGGACTCAGTGCCAAGTGGAGTGACCCAAAGGCTGCTGTTGATATCATTTGAAGGCTCGCTCCCTCACATGTCTGGTGCCTATGGTGGGAAGACTCAAACACACAGAGCTGAGGGGAAGAATTAAACCATTTGTACTTGTAATTTTGATGAAATCCAATTTATCTATATTTTTTCTTTTATTGCCAGTGCCCTTGGTGTCATTTCAAAAAACTCATTGCCAAATACAATGTCATGAGGATTTCCCCCTATGTTTTCTTCTAAGAGTTTTATAGTTTTAGCTCTTCCATTGAAGTTGTTGACCTATTTTGAGTAAATTTTTGTGTGTGGTGTAAGGGAATGTCCAAGTTCATTCTTTTGCATGTGGATATCCAGTTTTCTCAGCACCATTAGGGAAAGGACTATCTTTTCTCTGAAGAGGGATCTTGGCACCCGTGTCATAACTCAACTGATCATACATGCAATGGTTTAGGTCTGGGCTGTCTTTTCTATTCCATTGGTTTATCTGTCTGTTCTTGTGTCAGGACCACACTGTTTAGTTACTGTAGCTCAGTAGTAAGCTTTGAAATCATGAAGTGTGAATCCTCCAACTTTCTTCTTTTTCAAGATTATTTTGGCTATTCAGGGTCCCTTAAGATTCCATCTGGCAGCCAGGCACGGTGGTGCTTGCCTGTAATGTCAGCTATTCGGGAGACTGAGGCAGGAAGGAGGATTGCTTGAGCCCAGGAGTTCAAGTCCAGCTTGGGCACTACAGTGAGAACCTGTCTCAAGAGAAAAAAAAAATTCTGTGTCAATTTTAGGATGCGTTTTTCTGTTTCTATATAAACAAAAATACCATGGTATTTTGAAAGGGATCAAATTGAATCTGTAGATCAATTTAGGTAGTAATGACATCTTGGCAATGTTAAGTCTTCTAGTACATGAACATAGGGTTTTTTTTCCCATTTATTTATGACTTCTGAATTTCTTTCAATAATTTCTGTGTGGTTTTCAGTGTACAAGACTTTTGCCTCCTTGGTTAAATTTATTCTTCAGGATTTTATTCTTTTGATTCTATTGTAAATGAAATTGTTTCCTTAATATCCTTTTCTGATTATCATTGTTAGTAAATAGAAATTGTGACTGATTTTTGTGTGTTGATTTTATAACTTTCCTGAATTCATTTATTAGCTTTTGTTCAAAAACATATTTTATCTTTATTTCTGAAGGACATTTTTAATGCATGTAGAATTCTGGGGTGACAGGGTTTTGTTGGGGGAGCTGTGTTCAGTCTGCTTCTTTATTTCTTTCAACACTTAAAAGATTTCCATTGTCTTCTGGCCTCCATGGTTTCAAAGGAGAAATCTTCTTTTTCCTCCTTCTATATGTAATCTGTTGTTTTTATGTAACTGTCCCTGTTCCACATTCTTCTTCCTGTTTTTCCTTTTGCAATTTGATTATAATGTTTCTTGGCACAGGTTGTTTTTTTTTTTAAGTTTATCATGATTGGGTTTCATGGACGTTTATGTTCTTCCCCAAATTCGATAAGATTTAAGCATGCCATTATTTTTCAAACAATTTTTCTATGCCTATCTGTTTCTCTTCTCCTCTGGGACTCCAAGGACATAAATGTGAAAACTTTTGATATTATCCCTGAGGCTCTGTTCACTGTGTCTGAAATCCTTCTTCTCTCTGTACTTGAGATGGGTGATTTCTACTGGTCCTTTTCTCATGTCTTTCTCCGACATCCTCATTCTGCTATCGAGCCCATCTAGTGAATTTTTTTGTACTATATCATATTTTTCAGTCCTCAAAGATTCGTTTTGTTCTTTTCTATCGTTTCGATTTCTCTGTTGAAAAGTCATTTTCTATTGTTTTATTTATTTCCAGCATGGTTTTAATAGCTGCTTGAAGACTTTGCCAATTTCCTTATCTGGGCCATCTCATGGTTGGCATTTGTTGATTGTCTTTTCCCTTGAGAAATGGTCGTATTTTCCCGGTTCTTTGTATATCACGTAATTCTGCATTATATTATATCTTGCACATATTGACTATTATGTTGTGAGAATCTGAGTCCTGTGTGATAATGCAGGTTTTCTATGGTTTGCTTTATAGGCAATCAGGCTGTTTATGTTCAAACTGCAAGTCCCTTTCTGCCTTCTGTGGGCAGTGTTTCCTGTCTCTGTTTAGTGCTTCAAGCCCTTGTCATGCTTCTACGGGCCTGCTCTGTGCAGCATAGCTCGGGGCGATCTCAAGATGTGGGTAGATTCACGCATACCTGTAGGGGACAACCTTGTCCGTTCACTTCTCTCTGGGATTTCCCCCACACTGTCCGACGCCCACGGGCCCCTTTGCCCAGCGCCTCTGACCAGAATGATAATTTTCTCTTGGGATTTCGTTATATAGAATGGCTGTCCCCACCACCACTGTGGCAGGACAGCTCTGCAAGGTGAGCTGGCTTCGTGGCTGGGCCAAAACAGAAAAAGGACAAAAAGAAGAAAAGAAAACCGGGATTTTTCACTCCTGTACTCTTCAACTCTCTGTTCTCTGTCTGTGTTCACTGTGCAATCTACAGCTCAGGTTGCCGTGCCACCCGTGGGTGAAGGGCAAGAGATTAAAGAAAAATAAACCTGGAAATCTACTAATATTTGTCATTTTTCAAGTTTTTATTTCTCTGCCTTCTATTGTTAACTTTTCAGAGTCTTCAAGTAGCTGCTTTTTGTATTCTCGCTGTGAGTTGTAATCAGTGAAAGTTAGGTACTAACATGTTTGTTGAATGAAAAAAAAAAGTCTGGTCTATCTCCCTTACTGGACTGTTAGGGTCCATAAAGCATGGATCATGTCTGTCTTGTGTAACATGATATTATGGTGCCTGGTCCAGTGTGGTACACAGTAAGGTCAAAATAATTGTTGAATTAATTAATATTCGGCAAAGAAGAATGAACAACAAAATATCGAAGTAATTTTAAAAAACAGAATTTAACCTAGAATATATGTGTGAGCCTAAATGTGAGATAATGTTGTGAGAATGATGTATCTTTTTCAGGCTTGAGATTAACAGCAAAATCTCTAGACACATCAGCGTTCTGAAAGAGTTAAATGGAAGGATTTTTTTCAGTTGTAACATTAAATAATAGAGCTCTTGGCAGAGAGGATAAATCCGAAAGTAATATACTATTCAGGAAACAATAGGAATTGGCACAGGTTTTCAGAGGAGAAAAAAAATCACTTAAAAATCTTTAAGTTTTGATAACAAAAATAGTAATAATGTGTGTTAGAGAAAATAAAAGAAGCCAGGAAGCTTATTATCCCCTCTAAACAATGCAGAACGAAAGGCCTGAAAGCCACAGACAATGGGAGCTGTCCTTTTGAACTGTTCTTTGAGCTATGGGTGCCTGTCCAAATGAAGCCATCAGAAAGACCCGCAGAAGCCGGATAATAAAGTGGTCAAAGGCCGAGGCCAGAGACGCATATCTGGGGTCATCTGTACAGAGAGAGGGACATTATATAGGACGGCCGTTGACATCTCTTGGCAGAAGAGAAGGGGACTATTATGGGGTTTCCCTCGTAGACGGAAGAGTGACTGATGTTCAGGCACAAACAGCCATTGCTGATTCAAATGGTTCGTCTCCAGTGGGCGTGTTTTCTTTACAGAAAAGAAAGGAATTAGGAACATTTCCAAAATATCTATCTTTCAACAGAAAAGAGTAATGTGTTTAAATGACAGAAGTTGTTAGAAGATTACAGATTGGCGAAACAGTAGGGCTGAATCCTAACAGTCTTATTATTTTAGAACTTTCTAAACAATTGCTAAGAAAAAATGTTTGAATAAAGGATTTTTAACACTTACTTTAAAGCATGTAAGTCCTTGAATACTGACTATAACACTGCCTAGCATTAAAAATAATATTAAAAAATTAATATTAGACTGTATAACTAAAAGCTAATAGTGGAAAAAAGTTTAAAAAATCATTTAATTTTGTATTTATTTATTTTTGAGACAGGGTCTTGCTTTGTCACCTGGGTAGAGTGCAGTGGCGTCATCATAACTCACTGTGACCTCTAACTCCTGGCCTCAAGCAATTCTCCTGCCTTGGCTTCCCAGAGTGCTAGGATTACGAGTGTGAGCCACCACACCCGGCCTAATTTCATTTTTAAAGGCAAGCTAAGTGTAATGTGGTATTTTGGACTGGATCCTGGGCCATTCCTAGCAAACAGAAGCAAGTATTATTGGATCAGACAGCTAAAGAGAATGGTGATGAGTGGTGGAGGAGCAGTGTTTTCCTATTCCTGGAGTACTCAATCAATGTCCAAGAGACAGTTCAGCCAGCTCAGAAGCCCAGTAAAGCCTGGATTTGGCAAGCCCATCACAGAGCCTTCTGCCTGGTCAGCGTCCTACTATAATGAGCACGAATTAAAGGCAATCATTGCAGATGCCGTTATTAATCTTATTTATCAAATTGTTCTCTGGTCTTATATAAAGACTACTGGCACTTCTCTTGGTCAACTTTTATGGACGCAGGGCTCCGAAAGCTTAGTACCTACTTCAGCCTAAAGCTGCGGCCCGACCACAGAGAGATCTGCATGGCACAAACCTCATCTGGTTGTCACCGCAACTGCCTGTCCTCATTTTCTTTTGCCTCCTTTTATTACTTGTTTTGTTCTCCAATCTGCACACACCGTTATAAGTCACAGTATAGCTTCTTTGTAACAAAGTGAAACGCAGGCATTCGTAGCTCGGCCATGGGGATCCGTACTGAGAAATGCGGTGGCGAGGCGACCTTGCTGTTGTGCAAACATCACAGCGTGCACTCACACGCACACCTATGGTGTAGCCTTCTACACACCTTGGCTATAAGGTGTAGGTATAGCCTGTTGCTCCCAGGCTACAAACCTGCACAGCATGTTCCTCTACTGAATACTGTTGGCAACTGTGACACAATGGTAAGTATTTGTGTATCTAAACCTGTCTAGACATGGAAAAGGTACAGTAAAAATACAGGATAAAAGACAAAAAACAAATAATACACCTGTATAAGGCACTTACCATGAATGGTGCTTGCAATACTGGAAGTTGCCCTGGGTGAGTCAATGAGTGGGTGGTGAGTGAATGCGAAGGCCGAGGCCGAGGACGTTACTGTGCACTGCTGTATAAATGCTGTACACTTGGGCTGCACTACATGTATAAAAAATATTTTGTTCAGGCCAGGTGCAGGGGCTCGCGCCTGTAATCCCAGCACTCTGGGAGGCCTAGGGGGAAGGATTGCTTGAACTCAGGAGTTTGGAACCAGCCTGAGCAAGAGCGAGACCCCGTCTTTCCTAAAAAAATTGAAAAATTAGCTGGGTGCTGTGGTGCGTGCCTGTGGTCCCAGCTACTTGGGAGGCTGAGGCAGGAGGATAGCTTGAGCCCAGGAGTTTGAGGCTGCAGTGAGCTACCGTGATGCCACTGCATCACTCTACCCAAAGCAACAGAGTGAGACTCTGTCTCCAAAAAAAAAAATTTCTTTTCTTCACTAATAAATTAACTTTAGCTTACTGTAACTTTTTACTTTATAAACTTTTTAATTTTTTAACTTTTTGACTCTTGTAATAACACTTAGCTTAAAATACAAACACATTGTGCACCTGTATAAAAATATTTTCTTTCTTCCTTTATTTTTAATTTTTAATTATTATGGGTACATAATACTAGTATATATCTTTATAGGGTACATGTGATGTTTTGATACAGGCACACCATGAAATTAATCAAACCAGGGTAATTGGGGTATCCATCACCTCAGGTGTTTAACATTTCTTTGAGTTAAGAACATTCCAATTCCACTCTTGGTAAAATATGTTCTTTCTTCATGGCCTTATTTTATAAGCTTTTTCTATTTCTAAAAATTTAAATTTTTTCTTTTTAAACTTTTTTGCTTAAAACTAAGACACAAACAGGCAGATTAGCTGAGGCTTACACAGGGTCAGCATCATCAATATCACTGTCTTCCACCTCCAAGTCTTGTCCCACTGGAAGGTCTTCAGCGGCAGTAACTGGCTTGGAGCTCTCATCTCCTCATTGCGATGGCAGTGCCTTTGCTGGACACCTCCTGGAGGGCCTGCCTGAGGCTCCTCTTGAGGTGTCACTCTTTTCAGAAGCATGTCCATGATGGTTTGCTTGATTTGTTTTTGGTTTTTTTCATCACACATTTGTTTGTAAGCCAGATGAGGCCCCATGAACATTCCTCTCTCTTAATGAAAACCTTTCAGTGCCCCTTTCAAAGAGCTTGTTGAGGTCTGCAAAAGCTTCTGCTAAACCCTTCCCTGTGAATTTTCTTAGAGGTTCTTTTTCTTCTCCGGCAATTTCCTTTTCTCTTGCTGCGTTCCTGTTCCAGCTCCAGCAACTCCTCGCTGGGCAGGTCCTCAGATACCACCTCAGTGTCACCCTCCACACTCGGGTTGGGGCTTTCTGCCATCTCAACCCCAGCCTTGTCGATTTTTGCAACCTCCTCATCCTTGGCACAAGAGAAAACAATGCCATCAAGAGATGCAGTAAACGCCAGATGTGTGAGTACCCAACAGCATGGCTTTTCTAGAGAACTGAAAGTAGTCTGGGTGAAGGAGCTTAGGTTAGAAGAAGACAGGTGCGGAGATAAGGTCTGGAGAGAGAGGCTTAGAAGAGTCCCAGACAGAGGAAGTCAGGAGACAGAATTCCCATGGTTGAGGGTCTGCCTTTGAGTCACTTTAGGTAGGGATCTAACTGGGATTGAGGGGCAGACACAACCAGGCAGGGGTCTCAGAGCGAGTCTGAGGCACAGACAGTTCTGTGATAAGCACCTGTTGGGTCTATTGTCCTGAGAGGGCTGTTTACCCAGAGGAGCCTCCTGGTGTGCCGAGAAGGGGCTAGCCCCCCAGGCTATTGTTTAGATAAATAAAATTTTAAGAGATTCCCAAAGAAAACAACAAAGTTATTTACTGGTTTACAGCCTTATCTTCCTGGACAGGCATTTCCTGGAACAAAGAGTGAAGTCCCTTTGGAGTCAGCTTAGTTCTGATACACGGCAGCACACCTGAGCACAGACACGCCTGAGCACAGACACGCCTGAGCACAGAGCCCGAGAGGAGCCTTGCATGGGAACTTGGCGGGATTCATTCGCTGTCTTTTGTGGGGAGATTTGCATGTGCAGAGGAAATAACATGAAGTAAACAACACATGCAAGCAGGCTTTCTCTGAAGCCCCCCTTGTCTGGATCTAGGAAAGATCAACCGAGAGTCTGACATTTTTAAAGGTCTGACAGAGAAACATAGACCACCAGCTACCACCTATTCCTCCCCAGAGCTGCGGCCTGCAGGTTTCCTCCGCAAAACAAACCCCTCCCCAGCCACGCCTCCTCTCCCCCTCACAGCACCTGTGTTCCCACCCTAACCTCTTTGGCCCTGATCCAAGCCCCGTTCTTTCTGTAATCTCAAGACGGCAAAAAAGCATCCACCATCTGGCCATTTTCTTTGAGTTTTTCATATTTTGTGTGACTACTTTGCCTGTATGCATGTTAATAAATTTGTATGCCTTTTTTCCCCTGTTAATCTATTATTAGTTTTGTTTGATAGATTCAAATAATCAAACTTTCAGGGGAAAAATTTAAACTTCCCCGCAGAGGGAAGCAGCTGTTCCAGCTTCTGCACGTGGAGTATAGATGGCTGTCTTTCCCCATGACTCTCACATCATCTGCGCCCATGCAGCCGTGTGTCCAAATGTTCCCTTCTCCAAAGGATTAGGGTCCATCCAAATGACCTCATTTTAACTCAGTTATCTCTGCAGAGAACCTATGTCCAAATAAGGTCACATGTTCTGTTGGTGGGGGCTAAAGACCTCACTATATGAATTTGGGGAGGGGGCACTATTTGACCCCTAACCGTAGCTGTGTGTAGGGTACAGTGAATGAGGGGGGCATGGATGGAAACAGGGAGACCAGTTAGGAGGTGATTACTGTTGCACAGGTAAGCGATGATGGTGCCCTTGGATGTATTCCGATGGTGTAACCTGTGAAATAAAATTCAAAAGTTGCTGGAACTCTAAAAATATTTTAAGTCTTGAGAGAAATGTGACTGTGATTTGAGTTATGCAGCATGCAGCTGTAACTTCTGTTTTTAAGATTATAGATGAACTCTCTTTTTCATTGTTTTTTGGCTTATAAATGACCAGGAGAGATGGGAGACCAGACCTCCTCCCCTTCCAATCACTGATCTTTGTTATAGATTAACTGCCTCCTTCATCGTCCTGTACCTGACAGATGGCACAAAAGACCCCATGACTACCACATCTTCAGCGTAAAATGTTAAATATACCTTTCCCTTAAAAAAAAAAGACCTCCTCAACTAACCCAATTATTGTAACTATACGTTAAGTTTTATATAAAAGGGTGTTAAAATTCTGTTAAGCTTCCTAAAGCTTATCTCTAGGGATGACCCCAAACTTTATACATTTCCAAACAGTGACTTTCATTCTTTGGAATTTTTGCTTCCTGAATGACTGTCTTCAAACTTTGCACTTAAATGCATTCTCTTTAAACTAGATTCTGACTCTTTTGATTATTTTAGGTTGACATTTTAGTGATCACGAAGGAATTTAAAGTGAACGTTTGGTAATCCCTGCTGCTTGTCCAGCAAGCCAGCCTAGATACCAGCACAAAGGGCTGTTGTTCACCTGACCTCACTGGAGCCAGCAGGGGGCTCTGGCGAGGCTCCTCTCGGGTTTCAAATCTCCAGTGGCTTTAGTTAAAATTCAGACTTTACTCCAGCGACCCAATTCCACACTTGACAGAACTAAAATTGAAGCTCTGCTTTAAGATAAAAATTTCATTTTTTACTCTCTAAATAATCTACTGTTCACAGATTGATGATTTTCACTTTTTCTCTGAAATTAAGCGTTGTTTATTAAACTGCTCATCAGAGTTTATGAGCCTTTTCTCTCATTCTAATTTTAGTCAGGAAAAAACCAGTTTCTCTCTCTAAAAAAAAAAATCATGGATTAAACAGAATTTATAATTTAAAAAAAAAAAAACTTTAACTTCAAAGCTTGGTTCATTTGACATATCTAAAGTCCCTTTTTGAGTGACCAAAACCAAAAAAAAACCCTTTCTATAAAAACAAAGGTAAGTCCCAAAGATAAGAGACACTGTTCCTCCTGACTAAAAGACACCTTAGGTGACTAAGGTCTTGATTATCTTAGGTTGACAGACAAATAGAATTTACTGTGTAAATGGAAAAAAGACCAAACTTTGTAAAATAATTTTAAAGAGATTTACTCTGAGCCAAATTTGAGGACCAAGACCCGGAGCCACGCCCAAGAGGTCTTGAGCAGTGGACTCACTGAGGTTGGATTACAGTTTGGTTTTATACATTTCAGGGAGACAGAGCTTACAGGTGAAGTCATAAATCAATACGTGGGAGGCATACATTGGTTTGGCCCGAAAAGGTGGGCCATCTCGAAGCAGGGAGGGGGGCCCTTACAGGTTATAGGTGGATTTAAAGATTCTTTGGCTTATAATTGGTTAAAGACATGAAGCTTTGTCTAAAGGCTTGGAATGTTTCAACATAAGGAGCTGTTTATCAAAGATAAGCCAGGGGACATAGATTTGTTGTGTAAATTGAGGACCTGCAGGTTTGTCTTGCATACCCTAGGCCTGTTAATGGGTTATAAATGATGTCTCCAAGAAGGGAGGGGGGCATGATAAGGCATGTCTGACCTTCCTCCTGGCAAGCAATTTAGTTTTAGGATATTCCTTTGGCCACGAGGGGATCCATTTAGTCAGCCGGGAGGGGGCGAGCCTTAAAATTTTATTTTAGTTCACAACTGGGATGAGGAAAGGAGTGACTATGAGGTTTTTAGCCCCAGTTGATTAAAACTGTTGCTTACTCAACTCCTTCTCTGCCCAGGACCTTTGTACTCCACAGAGAGGCATTTCCAGACTGTACAATTTAAAGGTGCCATTCCATCACTCTCTGTCATGTCACCCTATTTTAATTCACGGCTTGCCCTTATAACTTGTGGTGTTTTTATTATCTGTCTCTCACCACTGATGTTTAAGTTCCACTAAAACAGGGACCTACTTTATCCGCCTTGTTCCTAGCTGTATTACCAGATCCTAGAACAGCGCCTGGCACATAATTAGCACTCAAAAATTATTTATTGAATGAATGAATGATTTACTGCCTGAATGGCTCTCAGCAGGTGAGGAACAGGGAAACTTACAGAATAACCTCTAGGTTTCTAGCATGGATGGTAGATAAAAGAATAACCCACCTCAAACTAGGTTTAATAATAGAGATTTGGGCCAGTACTTGGGGAGGCCAAGAAAGGAGGATCACTTGAGGCCAGGAGTTATAGATCAGCCTGAACAACAGAGTGAGACCCTCGTCTCTACAAAAAAATTTAAAAATTAGCCAGGCATGGTGGCACACACCTGTAGTCCCAGCAACTCAGGAGGCTGAGGCAGGAGAACCACGTGAGCCCAGGAGTTCAAGGTTGCAGTGACCTATGACGATGCCACTGCACTCTGGCCTGGGCAACAGAGCAAGACCCTGTCTCTTACATAAAAAAAAAAGAAACACAAACCAATAATACAGATTTGTTTGCTCATACAAGTAAAGGGTTAGAGACAGGTGGGACTGACAGTTGGTTTGATTCAGCTGTGTGACAACTTCATCAAAGGCTTCTTGTCTTTCTGTTTTTCTGCTCTGCACTCTGGGCATCAACTTCATCTAAAACTGGCTTCCCATATCATGGCATTTACGACTTCCTTTAAAAATAATAACAATACATCCATTATATGTTAAAGTTTCATTTAATAAACTTTTCAAAAACAAATTTAGTGAGAAGAGTGGCACTGTTTTATTTATTTATTTATTTTTTGCAAATCTCTTTACTATCTGGCTTAATAGATTACAGCTGGATTCTTCTAGCTGCTTCTGCATTCATTCGATCTGTTGCCATGATGCTTTTTTGGTTGACACTTATTGAAGAAAATCTGGCCTCATGCAGCTATGTAATGGTTAAAAGGAGGAGTATTTTTATGGCCTTTCCAGATAATGTGACTACTCTTCTTTCATATTACACTAAAAACTCAGGAACTGGTAGTTTCTTCAAGGTTAGTAGCAACAAAGAGTTCGAAATTACATCAGTGAAATTTCTGTAGTTACATTAGAACCCATTGGCACATCTTGTCCTTTGAAGAACCATTTACCCATGTCTGATTTTTAAACATTATGCATTGTTTAGAAAATAGTTCCACTGAGTTATGCGGATCTTCCAAATGCCACATTGATCATACAAAATTGAAAAAATCACAATGTCTGTTACTATTACCACAGACCTCATCAGAAAAGTCTTCAAGAACTGGGAAGGCATCAAGCTCATGAAGCAATATAAATTTTCCAAAATTCAAATTTTCATTGGAAAGCTCTAATTTTATTATTTGGCAATAATACTCGTTTTCTTTGAAGCGACAGAATTTGTTCATGTTTGAGAAAATGTGTGCCAGAATCACTAGTTTAGCTGCTAGTTATTCTTTCAAGTAAAAATAATGTTCCATGAAAAAGGAGCTCATTCTGCTGGAAGCTCAGAGGTCTTTCCCCTCAGTGGGCTCTTGTTCTTTGTTTTGCATCCCGTGTGTCTCACGCATGCCCCATTTAGTCGCACAGAATATTAACAAGATGTGGACTCAGGTGCTGAGATTTAATCAGATATTTTTGCTGCTTCACTGAGGATATTCTCAAGTGAAATGAGTGTTTTTTGCCAAGAGTATGTGGTGATGAAGAATGGTGGCCACTATTACCCTTGGGTGTCACTGCCTTAAAGTGGGCTAAGGTGCTATCGGATTTACCCACCACTGCAGATTTAACACAGTGAAAAAGGCACGTCATTTCAGTAACACTGTGAAAGTACTTTTTTGCCTGGGACCACCTGAAAGGGTCTTGGGAAGCTTGAGGGGTTCACTGCCCTCGACTGATTTCACATGGCGCATCCCAGGAGGGCACGTAGGGGCAACTTCCCCCACAGCACATGAGCTGACCTGGGAGGGGTGGCTTTCTGCATGAACATCTCAGTGATCTCAAGAGGGGAACCAGGCAATGGTCTGCCAAACGTCCACCGCATACGTGCACAGGAAGGCAACTAGCAAAGTAAGAAAGCGGGACTGGGAACAGCCTAAGTGAGAGAGACTTCCTCATTTTATCCAATATTCGAAACAGTATTGTTCAAATCTGCTGGAACAAGAATGCCTTCTTGCTTTACTTGTACAAATAGAAAAACAAAGGCACGAATGGGAACTGACCAAAGAGAGGCAGAGTACTGGCTACAATTTAGCAAAGTTGTTTGTGGATAGATAGGAGGTATTTTTGTTCAAGAACTTTCCATTCTTTCACAGAGACAAGCCAGTTTCCCTTTGCTTCTAAGGGTGCTACATTCAGATCAACATCCTTCTGTTACCACTTAGGAAGGTCAATTTACGATACTACTGATTAGGTTACGTTCCAAGCCCCAGTTCAAGTACATTCAATTGGGGTGCTCTCAAGGCCCAGCTGGGATCTCACAGCACCCAGGCTGAATACTCAGCAGTTTGAGTACAGAAACAGCATGTTTATTCGGCTCTGCTTTGTCAGATGCTCTGTGGAGATTCTAAGACCCCCTGAGAATCAACACTTTATGGTGATTATTGGCCTTAGGATCATCCCAAGTAAAATCTTATGCTTCTCAAGATTGTAAAACTTTTATCCTATATTTTTCCTAGTACGGTCATGCACCACATAACAATTATAATGAAGCTGACAGATTTCTATTGCCTAGTAATATCCTAGCTGCTGTAACATTGTAGCACAATTACTTTATTTTTTATAAACTTAGTGTCGCCTAAGTGTACAATGTTTACAAAGTCTGCACGGTAATGTGGCACTGTCCTTCACATTCACTCTTCACCCACTCACTGACTCCCCCAGAGCAACTTCCAGTTCTGCAAGTTCCATGATAAGCACCGTCTCTGGGTGTACCATTTCTTATCTTTTGAATCATATTTTGTATCATAAGATTTCTGTAACCACTTTATTTTCAAAATGTCATTTACAACTTATCAGAACTTTTTTGTAACTATTCAAATTTATGATACAAATTTAAACATCAACTTAAGAATGTGAGAAAAAAATACATAGCATACTTTCAGGGTGCATATAAAAAAATTAAAAAACAAAAGCGTGGCCCATTCCAGGGCTCCACAGAGTCCACACTGCTCTCTCAGCTTTAGGCCTCTAACATGCTACTCTCCCTGGGAAGGCTCGAGCCTCACTAACTCCCTCAAGCTTTGTCTTAAATGTCACTTTACCTGAGAAGCCTTCTTTGTCTTCATGCTAAATTAGATCTCCTTGATACAAGTCCCCCTAGCACCATGAACTTCCCCTGCCAAGTGTAACCCATGTAACTCCTTGTCAAGGGTTGCCCCAGGAGGGCATCAACAGAACCAGTCTTTTCAGGTACACCTGTGTTCCCACAGAGTCTGCTGATGTGCCAGCCAAAAAGGCCAGCTGTGCTCTTTAAGAAGCACCATCCACCTGGAGTGGAGGAAAAGGCAGTCGGATTGCAAGAGGTTTACAAAAGTACAAGGTAAGGCAGCAGAGGCCGACAGGGTGGGTTAATTATCAATTAAGAGGTTTGGATGGAAAAGGGAGAAAAACAGAGGCGGGCAGTGACTTCCCTTTCTCCGGCTGCTCACAGGAAGAGGAGGTGCATGAAGAGTACAGAGAATAACCAAGGAGGTCAGAGAGCTGGGTTTGGAGCTAAATGGGACAAGAGGAAGTTAAGTTCTCAGGGTCTCCAAGCCAAAACATCGCACAAAAGTTTACAATTTGACGACTACAAGTAATCTGTGATAATTCACAGAAAGTACCATATTTACACATATGCACATTTATTGACTTTATACATACAAATCCTAAGGGGAACACAGACCCTGCTTTCTCTCTTCACATTTTTTCTAACGTAGGGATGTCAGGTCTCAGTTAAAGGAAGCATGAGTGGCATCAGTTGTGCACACTATCCACGCCCATGACTTTTGCCCTCCAAAACTAACCCTAATTCTTCTTACAGTTTAGGGCACTAATTCCCACAAAAAGGGAGAGAAACACTGTTGAAGATCTTCCTACTGTGTCGTGCTTCCTGTTGGCACTCGAGTATTTATGACCTGAGATCTCTCTATTCATCTGGTTTCCTCCTCAAAGATCAGTATGTACCAATCAAGTTACCTGATGTTAATCAGGTGCGAAGAAAGTAGCTACCCTCCTGGCGCTGATTAGAACTTTCCATTGAAATGCGTTCCCGCCTAAAGCTATCCCACAGGCTTCCATTATGGAAAAATTATTTCACCATTTGGCATTCTTTTAAAGTGCAACTATCCTTGAAAAGGGTTACATATTAAGCCACTTTTACTACAGTCAAAGGGGAGTAGAAGGATCCAGAAGGCCTGTGGATCTGTTTGTACATCTATAAAACAGCTACCCCGCCTTCCTAGATTTTTGTGAAGTTCATGTATAGATGCATTTTATGGACTTTACATGTATACGTAAGCACTTTAATTACTGCACAAAGGAGGCTCCTTAAAAAAACACCAGAAACGAGTCAGAACAGCAGGCCGTGGGGAAGGGAAGCAAGACTGAATTCTGAAACGGTCTAACCAAACACACACTGGGGAAACATCCTTGTGAAAAGGTTCTTCAACTATGTGTAAACATGTAGTTATCATCATTAGAGTGACGGGGAAAAAGTGGGGTCTAAATCCGAAACACACAGGTGGAGAGGGAGGGACGGAAGGGAGGTTCCCGCGCACTCGCAGGGGGCGAGCGAGGAGCTGGGGACCCCCAACCTGGGGCCTCGCGGTGGGCACAGGGTCGGGCCCGGAGCTGCTGCGACCTGCCACCGCTGTAACCGCTCCAGTTGTGTCCTGCTGGCCGTACCAGGTAAGCCTGAACACACCCGTGGAATGCATAAGTCCTCTTAAGTGAAGCGGCGGCGTCCGCGGCCCCCCGCCCCTTGCGGGGTCGCGCACCCCAAACGCTGGGGCGTCCCGACCGAGGGGAACGAAAGGCGCCCGAGGGCTCGCAGGGCGTGCAGCCAGGAGATGCGCGTCCCAGGCAGCGCGAGCGGCCCTCAGACCAGCCGACGCACGTCCCGCCGCCGGGCAGAGAGCCGCCGGGTTCGCTCCCCCCAACCCGAGCCCACCCACGCGCCGCTCAGTTCTCCGCCGCCTACTCTTTTCCCGCGCCCGCAGCCGGCCCCGCCCAGGCAGCATGCGAAGTGGCCAGAGCCCGGCCGTCCGCGCCCGCAGGCGGTTGTGGAGCAACCGTCGGCCGAGCTCGGCCAACCAGGGGACGTGATATTGCCGCGGAGCCCCGCCCCCGGCGGGGGACTATGGTGACGAGCGGCCAATCAGGAGTCGTGTTATTGCCGCGGAGCCACGCCCCCGGTAGGGGGCTGTGGTGACGGCTGAGGATCATGGGGTGTGAGCGCTGCTGAGCTACCGAGCGTCGGAGGACCACGGCGTCCCCTCGCCTCGCGGCCGCGAGCGACACACCGGCCCTGCACTCGCCCGCCCGCCCCTTGGCGGCGGCGCGGCCCATGCGGCTGGGGGCGGCGGTCGGGGGTCGGGAGCGGGCGGCGGGCTGGGAGTCTGGGCGGCCCGGGCCCGGGCGGTGAGGGGCGGCGGCGGGCCGGGCTGGCCGCGGCTGAGGGCCCCGGGCGCGGAGAGCAGGGCCGCCGAGCCGGAAAGATGCTGCTGTCCCTAGTGCTCCACACGTACTCGATGCGCTACCTGCTGCCGAGCGTCGTGCTCCTGGGCACGGCGCCCACCTACATGCTGGCCTGGGGGGTCTGGCGGCTGCTCTCCGCCTTCCTGCCCGCTCGCTTCTACCAGGCGGTGGACGACCGGCTCTACTGCATCTACCAGCGCATGGTGCTCTTCTTCTTCGAGAACTACACCGGGGTGCAGGTGAGGCACTTCCCGCCCTCCGCGCCTCTGCGTCCGCCTGAGCCCTCGCGGGCGCGCGGGCCTCCCAGGTCGGACCCCTCCCCTCCCAGGTGGTTTAGATCGCTCCGGCCTGCCTGGCGGATCCAGCTTCAGAAACACGTGCCATCACCGCCCTTCCACTGTGGGGGAAGTGTCACGTTAGGGTTTGGCCTGATGCTTCCTCGCAGGTCCGCCGAGATCTCTAGGAAGCTGTAGCAACATCGTTTGAGGCTACCGGTGGGATCAGCCGCCCCTCGCCCGGGTCTGGTGTCACTGTCTGTCTTGGTGCTTAGCAAAGTAGGTGCAAGGGAACATTTAAAGTAGGACAGGCATTGGCCCAAGGAGGTGGTAATGTGTCAGGATATGTTCGCACTCTGAAGTGCGCTTTTAAAATGACCTTCTCTTGAAACTGATTGATGTTACTATTTGGGCTAGGTTTTGTGTTCTTCCTCAGTGCAAGTGAAAGATGGGCGAGGAAATGAATACATTTGTTACGGTGGAAGCCTTACTGTAGATACAGTTCTTGCCAACTTTAGGCGTAAGTACGTGGGTGATCTTTTGTCTGATTACTTTCTTACTGTTTCTTTCTGTGTAGGGGTTGGATTTGTAGGTGAAGCTTGAAAAACAAAAGTAGAAGGCCCTCTTCACATTAGTTATTTGAAGTCTCTTAAAGAAAAATTGTGAATTTTCCTTTTATTTCTCAGTTCGAAAGAAGAGCTTTATTCTTGGTTATTCCTAATATCCAGTTAGTCCTCTTTTGATTTTCTTGGTGGGAGCAGGGTAGAGTGGGGTGGAGAGAATGAGATAGTGTGGTTTTGTCCTTTTGCCTTTCTTTTTTCCACCTACAGCGTCTGTTTTCACTCTGTGGTCAGCCAGCGACTGTAATGAGTTTGCAGTTGCACTGCTGATTGATCGTTGATGACTCTGAGTTTGCCCCAGTTGGGGGTTGTTTGCGGGGAAAGGGACTAGGAGAGGCTAGGGCCTCCACTTAAACCATTATCTATGTTTCCTAGGGAAGAAAGAAAGAACACAGTTCCAGATCATGGTTCCCTGGTATTTGACTTTTAAGATGGGCCTCCTTTAAAATTTTCAGTAATTCAGGTTAACGTTTTCCCCTTACACCATTATTTCACCAAGTTTGTCTAAATGTATGGTTTTATCATAATTATTTACTTTCTCATCATATGAAAGCTGGCCTGGGCTGGGGGATATACACTCAGAACGCAAAGTCAGCCTACCTGTGGTGAGTTATTTCAGTTTTGTTTTAAAGAGCACACAGTGTAATACAGAGCATACCATTGAAGTACTTTGTGTTTGGCAATTTCTTATTTTTTAAAATAATTGCAAAACTTCATAGTGTTTCTGAAATTATGTGCCTTACCTTATATAGTGCTGACTGCAGCTCTCCAGTTTACTTCTTGATTTCCCAGCAGGTGGTTTTTAAAACATTTAATCTATCGTTTTCCCCCTTCCATTGTTCCAATAAAAGGATCTAGCATCCGGTGATAATCTTCATGCATTTATGAAAGGATATCTGAGGGCCCTTAAGTGTAATTCAGAATTTTATTTAACGTGTGTCCCTTGATGAAGTTTATTAGGAATCCTAGAACAGATTGCCCACTGATCATCAAATGTAGATTTTGAACATTTAATAAAAATGTAGAATTGGGAGTTTTTAGTTCCTGCTTTTTTTTTTTTTTTGACAAGGAGTTATTTGCTATTTAGTAACAAAGAGCAGGGTATTTTTAATAGGGCCTTTTTTTGGAATTTGGGTTTCCTGTGTAGACTAGTCTACCTTCTGATATTTTTGATAGTTTTCCTGAAGATTAAATCACTAGAGGAGTAAATAGCTGTCTTCAAATATAAGACCCAAAGGAAAAAGATTTACAGGGACATCCTGTCACCTTCTTACTTTTTACTTATTATTTTTCATAATTGACTTTGTCATCGAGATGTTTCAATTAAAATTTTAGCTTGTTTTTCCTGTTTTCCCAGTATTCTTTTTTCTTTACTTGAATTTTTTAAATGAATTAAACGAGCATCAAAAGAGAAATCATCTTGAAGCTTGCCTTTTTTGGTGTCACGACATAAAGGTGAATCATTTCTACGCTGTATTGTTACATGTGATGAAAATCGGATTCTTTTTGACAATCACAAGCATTCTGCATGGTGCTTGGATAAAGGGGAAGTGCCAAAAGACAGTCCAAAACGGAATATTCATCAAAAAAAGCTAATGGTGTCTGTTGGTGGTCCATGGCTGGTATTGTCCACTATACCTTCAGGAAACCTGGTCAGTTGATTACAGCGTATGGCTACTCCACCTGATTGGACAAAATGATGAGGATGTTTGCGATTAAGCAACAAGATTGGTCAACAGAGACAGGCCAGTCCTCTTGCAAGACCACGCTTGACCGTCTGTCTCACAAACAATGCTGCTCAAACTACAGCAGCTGGACTTGGAAACCGTGTCATCCACCGTATTCACTAGACCTTGCACCGACGGACTACCACTTTCAGGCTTTGGATCACTTCTTGTAAGGAAAAATATTTATTCAGTTCTCAACAAACTATGGAAAACACTTTTCGTGATTTCATTGCCACTTGCTTTCCAGGCTTCTTTGTTGCTGGCATAAACAAGCTACTGTTCAGACGACAAAACTGTGTCTATAGGTAGTCTAGGCACATACTTTGATTAATTGTATGCTGCTTGTTTGAGATATAATAAACCATTTGAAATCAGACATTTCATAATGATCTAATATTAAAATATTTTATTCTGTGCTTGCTTTGGCATGCTAAAAATAAAAGGAGCCTGGTTTTCTATGTTAAGGTTACTTTTAAAATAGGTTTCCATAATCTTTTAGTTATTACTCACAAACTTACCTTCACATACCCCTTAAATAATAGCATTTGATTAGTTGTCTTATTTTCAAAACCAATGTGCATTCTGTGTAAAACCAACTTTTTGTTCATATTTTGGTGTTCTTTTAATTCTTAGTTGATTCTGAAATTACCAACTCATAATAGTATACCAAAAAAACCTACCTAAAAACCTGGTAAATTAGAGGTATTATAACTTCTAAGTTAAGACTTTATTATATATAATATGGTATAACCTTGGCATTCGGTTTTCACCTAAAATCCATTTGGGATAGGCAGTATCTTGAATGTGGGATGTTTGGAGACTCAGAATAGGAGACCATGTGCATATCCTTGAGGTGGAGTTTGAGGAAAACTTGTGGGTGGCTAAGAAGAAAATGGGTGTACTGGCAGAGCAAGTGGTTAGGACTTGTGAGAAAGCACTGAGGGCAACTGCAATGTTGTTATCTTTAGTTGGGATGAAACTAGATTTATCCTACTTTCTACCTGAGAATTCTGGGATTCTAGGTGTGTCCTGTATGTTGCGATAACTGCATAAGCAATAACCCTAACAGTTATGAGGAACAATGAAAAATTTTTTAACATATTTTGTGAAGCTGATAAAAGTTACCATAATTTTTTCAAATGTCAGAATTGTTTTTTCTTTTTAAAAAAATGTCTTTTCCTCCATTCCAATGTAGTATACTAAAAACCGATTACTGATATTTGCAGGCTGAAAAATTACCAATACCTAATAAATTAATCATCAATTTATTCTTAAATCAGTAACACTTGGAATTTACTTTAAAATATATTTTATATTAATGTCTCTGACTGCTAATCCCCTCTCCCCCAAATGCTAATATAACAATAAATGTGGAATTTTTAGTGTATATAAAATGAACTTAGCTTTTCAACTGACCTTCAAGTATAAAATAGTTTGAAAAGCACTGGAAACAAGATAATGTAAGTTTAAGATTTTTGACATTTCTATAATATGCTCAGCTAAAATACTCTTCACTTCTCTAATGATGCATACTTTTAAGTGAAATGTTATTCCAAGTTTCTCAGAAACAGTCTTTTTATCTGGAGACCATTTATAACTTGTTCTTTCTGTAGTGCTGACTCATCAAAATAGTCTTAAGCTCTAAAGTTAAATTTATATTCTGAATCTTGCTGTAAGAGCATGAACATGTTTATTTAGAGTGGGGAAAGGACCTTACAAGTCATCTATCTAGTTCAATCCCTTTTATCACTTCTGAATTCTTTCTACATTTCTGCCAAAATGTTGCTTAGTTTTCTCTAATATCTATTGTTCTAAAAAGAATATGAATTGTAGGTTGTATCCTTAATTTTATTCTTCTCTGCTTACTTACCATTCAGGTGAAGAACTGAAATAGATCTTAGATTACTTCCTTCCATTTAGCTGAAAGTAATCAGACAGGGCAGGTTTGGGTGTGCCCATCCATTTGCTTGTTTAAGAATTATAAAAACTTTTGCTATAGGAAATTAAACATTTCCCAGTCAAGTACAATTCCTGTCAAAAACAATTTAGGTCTGGCTAGGGAACTGGTTAACTTACTAGACTTATAAGAAAATCCTAGATAAATGTCATTAGGACTTTATTTTTACACTTTTTATAAAAATAAACTGTGAAAAACCAGTTATTTTAGGTTGCATTTGTGTGTAGTTTTTAATGCATTATTTTTCTATTTTAAATCACAGATGCAATAAAACATGCAAACACAGCCACAATATTTTGAGAAAGGTAAAAGTTTCCCCTACTCCTACACTACATACACCTTTCCCAGGTATGTAAGTTTGGTGCATAACTTTAGATTTCTTCCAAGAGCTTTTAAATTAATGTTTGAATTGTGGGAAGATTCCTCCATTAAGTTGCCTTCTTGGATGGGTTTTATGGTGCAGTCGCAGTAAATACACCTGTGTACCTACAGGGACAATTCTGTGCCATTATGATTGAAAGCAAAGGAAACAACGACTGTATATACATACTTCCCCTCTTTTTTAAATTTGTCTAGTTTTGTGGAGCAGAACAGTTGACACTTCTTAAATGGAATTAGAAGCTAATTTTTTCTTATTCAAATTGAAATTGTTTACAGCTGCATTTTTGTATCATCAGACTTTCTGAGGGGTTAGACCAGACAGCCGTTTTTCTTATCCATTAATCACTTAACACAGTTTTGAATTAAAAAATTTTGATAGTAACAGTTTAACCTTTTTTGGGGGTGGTTACTATGTTTTAGGCATTGAAGTAGTTTACATAGTCTCATTTATTTCACTACAACCCTATGAGGAGTAGTTACTATTATACTCATTTTATAGGTAGAAAAAAAAAAAAACAGGTGTGAAGAGGTTAAGTACTTTTGCTCAGGTTCTCATAGTAGGCTTATGGAGTAGGATTCAAATTCAAGTCTTAATCAAATCCAACACTTTGAAGCCTATGTTCTTAGTAACCATTGTGTTACAGTGTAGGGGAGAAAAAACTTTTTCTCTACCCTCCCTCTTAGGGTGACTGGGGCTTATGAATTAAGAAACAGAATAACAGGAGAAAAGACATGCAGATTTTTATTGATGTTAATATTTTTACTTGCACAAGGTCGTTGGAAAGGAGGTGAAGATCCAAGAAGCAGTTTATATGTGATTTTAACAAAGGACAATAAATTGTAAAGAAGTGACTAGTCAAAGGAAAAGTAGGTTTCAGCTCCTAAGGGTGGTAAATTGTGGGAAGGTGACTAGACACTGTATAGTAGATAAGGATTGTTTAGTAAGGTTTGCTATGCAGGTTTATATTGGCAGTTTCTGGTCTTCCTAGTAAGGGGCAGGGGAACATCTTTATAAGTGGAAGCATACCACCTTTACACAGGGAAATTTATGCTCTGCCTTTAGGCAAAAAGAGGGAGAGCAGAGAGCTCTTCCTATATCTGCTGTTTCTCAATTGCCTTCAATTCAAAATAATCCTTATGCCAAAGTGTTGTGTTTGGGGTGGTATACCCTGATCCCTTTCCGCAGCACCATTTATATGTAAGGACAATGAAAGGTTCTTTTTTTAATCATCATATTTCAAGTTTTGAATGCTGAAGGCAAATGGATATTATTGAGATAAAAAGTGTATTTTTAAACAGTACTGTATATTTAGGTCTCTGTGCACGCGTTGTTAGTTGGAGGATAAGGTGTTAAGCATGTTACTTTAGATTTCATTTAACTACCTGCTTTTAGTATACAAAAGAGACAGTCATCAAGTAGTGTATGTATGATGGGAGCAAATGAAAACCACGTAGGTGAAAATATTTTACATCTAATCCAAGTTTTCGTGTGAAAGCCAGTTTGTGCACGATAAACAAGTTTGACTAAAGCAGAATAATAGCTAGTGTGTCAGGTACAATGAAGATAATTATTCAAAAAGCAATTTTATTGTATGCCTCTTAATAAAAAGAAAATTATTTTTTTTCTGTAAAGGGACTTTAGATGAGTTTTTAAAAAATGGATGAACCTAAAGCAATTACGAAGAAACAATTATGAACATAAAATTACTTAATTATGTAAAACAAAAGCCATATGTTTTCATATGCCTTGTTTTGAAGGAACAAATTATCTGTAGCATACATTAATAGAAGCAACTAGTGTGATTTGAAATCTGAGTACTAGAACATCACAGAGTGATGTCTTTAAAAAGTTGCTGGTGCATTTAAAGTTTTTTACACTGAAAATGAGGTGTACAGAACAACGAGCTGTGAAAATCTCAAGACCTTTCCCCAGCTCCTTATGCAAAAGGAAGGTCAAACCCAGAGGGTGAGACTTTCAATATCCCCTTCCAAATGAGTAACTGTTGCTAACATTATGCTTCAGCCAGATCCCTGCCAAAGGTAAAAGGCCTCAGGCAACTGCAAAGGATTGTCCCCTCAGATCATTCATAAGGAAATTCCTTGCTGGCCTCCCACAAACAAGGATGTGCAAATCCTAACTGGGTTTGCAGGCTAAGTCTAGCTCCTAAAACTAAAGTCTGTTGATCCCACACTAACAATGTTGCTGACAGGTTTATCTTCCCAGGTTCAGAACAGAGACAACATCAAACATTCTTCCACCTACCCAGGAACATCTGCATAATTGATGATTCCTTTACTCCCTTTTTTTCTCTTCTAACATTCTCCTTATCTTGTATAAAATACAGATTTCCTGGGTCTCACAAGAATGTAACCATTTTGTCTCGCTGCCCACTCCCCTTACTGTTTCTTTCTATATGCCCTGTCTCCTTTAAACCTGAGTTCCCAAATTTCGCTTTGGAAAAACAACCACAGATTTGTCTGTGTGTTTTTTCCTAGTGTGTCCTCAAGTTTGGCTTAATAAACCTCCATTGATTGAGATCTTTGCCTCAGTCACTCATTTTGGGTTTTTATGGGTATGGCTTTCTTACTTTGACATATAAAAGTGCAAGCTTGTCAATGGAAAATAACCCACACTATGTGAAATATTTTATGGAGGTTTATTCTGAGCCAAATATGTGCTACCATGGCCTGGAGAGCCACGCCCAAGAAGCCTTGAGCAAGTGGTGTCCCTGTGATTGGGTTACAGTTGGTTTTATCCATTTCAGGGAGATAGGAGTTACACAGAAGGTCATAAATCAATGCATGGAAGGTGTACATTGTTTGGCCCGAAGTGGGGCATTACAGGTTATATAGGTGGGTTTAAAGAGTCTTTGATTTGTAATTCGTTAAAGAAATGAAGCTTTGTCTAAAGGCTTGGAATGTTTTGCGGTAAGGAGGTCTGTTAATCAGAGACAAGCCACTGGACATAGACTCAGTAAGTAATCTGTTAAGTAAACACATGACTTGAGGTATGGTTTAAGCTTTGTCTTGCATAGCCTTAGGCCTGTTAATGAGTTACAGAGGATATCTCCAAGGAGGAAGGGGCTCATGGGGAGGTATGTCTGACCTCCTTCACATGACCAATAACTCAGCTTTAGGATATTTCTGGGGTCTCTTTGGGCAAGAAGGGGTCCATTCAGTCAACTGAGGGGTTTAAGATTTTATTTTAGTTCACAGATTTAATGATTCAGTAAACATCTGTTGAAAACCATCTGGATGCTAGGCTCTGGGGGTAGAAAAATGATCAGGTATCTATCACTGAGGAGCTGATAAACCTAAGCGGATATGACTTATGAATAGGATTAGATGCAGTGAGTCCTAGCTGCACCTAAAGGAGTGTGAACAAGGTACCTCATGGTGCAAAGGGGGAAATGATTAATCCTGGGGACTAAAAGGTGCAAAGGCTTCAGAGGGTGTTACTAGCCAACCAGGCTTATTGCTTGCTGCTCAAGAGGAAGCCAGTACACTGAGACAGCAGAATTTACAGCGGAAAAGGAGTTTAATATCACAGGTGCCACTTGAGACAGGAGGGATTTCTCAAATCCATTTCTCTGAGAATTTGGGAGCCAGGGTCTTTAAAGATGGTTTGGTGGGCAAAGGGCTAGGGAATTGGATCTGCTGATTGGCTAGGTATGAACTCATAGCATTGAGAAGCAGAAATTGTCTTCTTGTGCTGAGTCAGTTCTCGGTTGCAAGACCAGTTGGGTTGGATGCTTGGGCTGGGCCACTGGTCTGGTTGGGTCAGTTGGTCCACTGGAATGCAGGATCTGGAATGTATCTCTGAGACCAGCTTTAGGTCTCATAAGGGTGATGTTGCCTGTGGGAGCAACAAAGAAAGTTAAGAATCTTCATCACCATCAGCTGCGTGACTCCCGAATAGTAAGTAATTATAGGAAAGCAAGCTAGGGCACAATGGCTGGTTATATATGTATTTTAATCAGGCCCCTACCACAGTTCCCACCTCTTTTATTAATTTTATAAAGGGCGATTTCATGAGGAGGTAAATAAATGAGGAAAAGCTGCTATAGAGATGATTACAGTGAGGTAGTGCAGGTAGGCTTATAGGTAATCATATAATCTAATAATTTATAAGGGTATTTTGTAAGTTCTCAAGAATGTTTTTAAATTTGGAAAATACTACAGCTGTCTTATTAGTCATCTACTTGCTAATAAGACAGTAATAACTCTTATTTAAGTGTTTTGAAAATCTGCATTTGTCAATGAAAATGTTTTCTTCCATATTATTATAATAAACTTAAAAGCAAAGAAATAACCTTTCACTTTGATGAATGGAAGAAATTTGAAAATTTTAAATTGAAATGCTCATTCACCTTTGGAGCCTTGGAAGTGAAGGAAATAAAGGACCTTAAAAATTGTGTATATTTGATGTGTAAACATTGTAATTGTGTATTCCTTTCTTTGGGTAATCAATGTCTATTCAAAGTACTTAATGATCTGTATCTATTCCATTGAAATTTATAGTTCATCATTTCATTTATTTTGCTTTTAGATCTTTTGAAGTTTTAAATATGAAGGATTGCTCTATTTTTTAACTTATTTTTGTTGAATTCCAAGTAATGTGTGGTTTAAGTGATAAATGAAAAATCTTAGAGAAGAGGCTTTCATCCAGATATCTACTTTGAGGTCCTAAATTATGTTTTATCAGAGGCTTACACATTCCAGTTGGAAATATCTTTTATTTCAGTTAGATATTGTGCATATTGAAGAAAAATCTTAAAAAGCATAAATTTACGTATGTGTATATATATCTTCAAGGACTATGAATAATGAATCTGAGTGATGTAGTAGTTGAACTGCATTTTCCTTGTTTACCCAGTTGAATTCATTCTAGATACTATTGAAGATCTATTTTTAAATACTGAGCAAATTTAACTTTGTTGTTAATCACGGAAAATATTGAAAATAATGAGTTGTATGGAAGCCATTTAGAGGTGAGGAAGATTAGTGAATCTTATAGGGATTACAGAGGTGATTTTTTCTTTTTTTCTATTTTTTTCATAGTGTAAATCTGTATTCCTCGCATTGATGTATCTGTTAAATGTTGTGTGCACTTTATAATTGTTTTTTTAAAGATTGGAGAAATTCATCGGCAGAAGTAGTAATATCTATAAGAAAAGATGGCTTTTTCTTCAAAGCTTTTAGGTTCATACTTGTGTCTAATAACAAAGGTAGAAAATTGTGGCATTTGAAGGCTAGCAGGGTGGTATGAAGAGTGAAGATGTGGACTCTTAAGCTTGTAGTGCTATTAACTAACTGATCATGGGTCTTTGGACAAGGACTTGGTCCTTCCCGTGCCGGTGCTGGGTATATTGTGGTTTCACCGCTGGGAATTACTGTATCATCACATTAGGTGATTGTGTTTGTTTTTGTGCTTTCTTTTTTACTCTCACCAGGCTTGTTTTATTTTAAAATGAGATGTATTTAGTTTTATAAAAGACAAAATTTGCAGTGCTATGTTTTCTATCATTGGTACTATAATTCTGTGAAAACAGCCTTTTAATAGCTTATTTATCTTCTGCCTTCAAAGGCTACAGCCTAGCGGTCTCTTACCCAAGCTTGGCAAGAAAGGAAAAGTCTCATCTCTTGGATGGTTCAAGTATTGCCTTCAGCTTGGGGGCCAGGCACGTCTCCAAAGAGTGGTATTTGAGTTGAATCAGTTAAACCTCGAATATCCTATCTAAGAAAGTTAAGCCAGAAATATTCTGCCATCTGTCTGCAAAACTTTTAAATCCAGTGCATGCCCAATGGTCCTGATGCTGTTCTGGCTTGTTGGGAAGAGAATGGGGGTTGCTCATGGCCAGAACCTCATTTTTTTAACCCTGTGCAGATCAAATTACTGGTATTATTTATTTATGCAATCAGTAAACTTTACTTATAACAACTCATTGAGCAAATATTTAAACATATTATGTACATAGATAGCACTGTGAGATTTTCTAAGGAAGTTAGTAGAGACCTGAGTCTCAATCCCTGACCTCCAAGACTTCCTGTCATCTAGTTGTATTTATCTACAAAGATGTTGGGCTAATGTCCTTTTCTTCCTTATGTTTTTAAAATATTAATGAATAGTGTCATGACCAGAAGATAATCACTATGGACAAGATAGATTTAAAAACCCTTAGCCACGGCCGGGCGTGGTAGCTCACGCCTGTAATCCTAGCTCTCTGGGAGGCTGAGGCGGGCGGATTGTTTGAGCTCAAGAGTTCAAGACCAGCCTGAGCAAGAGCGAGACCCCGTCTCTACCAAAAATAGAAAGAAATTAATTGGACAGTTAAAAATATATAGAAAAAATAAGCCGGGCATGGTGGCACATGCCTGTAGTCCCAGCTACTCGGGAGGCTGAGGCAGTAGGATCGCTTGAGCCTAGGAGTGTGAGGTTGCTGTGAGCTAGGCTGACGCCACGGCACTCACTCTAGCCAGGACAACAACGTGAGACTCTGTCTCAAAAAAAAAAAACCCTTAGCCAATTAATAATTTTGCATAATCCATGATGACAAGACACAGAAACAAGAATGCCCTAAATAAAAAAATATCACCATTAGCAGTCATTTCCTTTGGAGTCTTTAAACACGTATACCCAGTTTTTTAAAAAATGTTACTATGTAATATTTAAGACACACAAAACAGCAGAAAGACTAATGGAGGTACAGTGGACACCTGTGTACCCACCGCCTGGTTCGAGAAATAAAATGTGACTGTGGACTGGAAGGAAGCCCCACTGTGTGCCCCTCCTCTTGGCCTCTCCTCCCTCGTGCTAGAGGTCGCCTTACTCTTGAACTCTGTTCTTTATGGAGATAAAGGGAGTCCTAATCATGGAACCGCGTTTCCCTACTGCTTACAGAACAAAGTCTTAATCTTCAGCGTGGTATTCAAAAGACTTTAGACATTGTTGTTCAGAGCCACCCTTGTGATCTCCTTGCTCCAGGGTACTAACTCCTCAGCCACGGCCGCTCACGTACCAAAACAGGCCTCCAACGTTACCGCTTCCACTTGGTCTTATTTTCATGAACATTTCTCTTCATCTCATCTGCTGAAATCACACCTAATGAATACTTCCTGTTCTGCAGTTTATGGTTCTTTAAAATAAAATGTACTGTATTTTCATAATATTTGCATTATGTCTCATTACATTTACTTCATGTGTATCTCTCTCTTCCACTAGATTGTAGGCTCTTGGAAAGATTTATCTTATGAACAATGCTTTATATATTGTTAGCAATCAATAAATGCTTTATTTTTCTCTTGGGGATTTTGATCAGTCTATTTTACTTTATGATCATTAACCTGCCCAACGCTTAACTGCATTATAAACATGAACTCTTCATGGTCCCTGAGGCTCCTAAGAGAAATCTAATTTTTGGTAATCATGGATGGAAATATTCACAACATCATGTGATTTTTACACATTGTCTTAATTTTGTGTATTTCAGTGGTACATGTTTTAAAATATCAAAGTAATGTTTCTTTTTATCTTTTAGATATTGCTATATGGAGATTTGCCAGAAAATAAAGAAAATATAATATATTTAGCAAATCATCAAAGCACAGGTTTGTATTTCATTTGCATGAAACTTAGGTTTTTCCATACATGGGCATTCAAAATAATGTTCTTATATATTTAAATGAAGTGGATTTAAAAAAAAACATGAATTTTCTCTGCAGATATTATATCTGTCCTTATATGTTTGTGATTTTACTTTTTGGAAAGTCAGGAATATGAAAGCTATGAATTTTGCTAAATTTGCCTTCTCCCTCTGTTGGATGTAAATAAGCTATTTTTTTTTTTTTTTACTTTTTTTGTTTCTTTGAGTAGCTTTTTAAATAGTCTGTTTATTCTTTTTGTAAATAATGTTTCTAGAAGTGGAATTGGTGGGTCAAAATGTAGATACATTTTATGTTTTTTATTGTTAGCCTGCAGAAAGGTTGCACCACTATGTGAGTACTCATTTCCTAAGCACAGTATTTATTGTCTGCAATTCCTTTTGCTTTTTCAAATGTGTTTGGTTTAATTCTTCTATCAGAGGAATCACAGAAGACTGGTCTCCAGAACAGTACAATATATACTTTACATTAGGTTAAGGTACTTTAAAAAAACTTTTTAATTGTAAAGTTACAAGAGTTTGCAAAAATAGTGCATTGAGTCTTATAACCCTTCATTAGTGTTTCTTTCAATGGTGATATCTGAATATAACTGTAATACAGTGTCAAAATCAGAAAACTGACATTGATTAAGGTGCTTTTAAGTTCTCTAAATAATTCAGTCCAAAAAAAATCCCACTTCATATTTTTTATACCTGTAGCTACTTTTGATGCATACTTCCTAAATTCTATTATCACTTTAAAAAATACAGTACCTAGAAGCTCAAAGCTAAAAACAACCTCATCGATGATAATACTCTTAATGGAAAATCACTTGTGCCTGTGGCTTTTCTTTGTTTTCTTCCTGTCAACTGTCTCTTCATGATTTTGTTGCTTTTATTACTATCTATACCATAGGTAATGTATAGAAAGTAAAAGAAGATGAAATACATTTTTCTTAATTTAGCATATTAATGATGACATTCAGATTTATAGGACAAGAATTGAAATTATAAGGGGTTGATAGGAATTTTGATGTATCTGTATATTTCCCCAGACTTGATTACATGACTGGCTCAGACTATTTTATCTAATTACGTTTGACTTTAGGCAAAAATAGCAAAACAACCAGCCCGTGGTTAGTGTCTGCTTATAACTCTGGCCAATCCAGACATACTGGCCTTTTTACTCCTAACACAGTTCTGCTATTCCTGTCTTGCTGTCGATGGAGTATTTCTATCAGAGTTCAAATATCCAAATAAAAAGAATTTATGGGCCCAGAACAGGGAATGGCTCATGATAGATTTGATTTCCTCCAAATTTCCTTTATATTGACCCAGTGGTTAATTTCATATAGAGTTTTCTTTCCGTTTAACAGGATTCTCTTGAAATTTCTTACTCAGTTTCCCCGCCAACTTTCCTTTTTCCGGGTTTCAGTGTAAACACTGTTGTGTTAACAAAGCCGTGGTCCTGGCACTGAGGTATGGAATAAGCACTTTCTGAACATCCTGGAGGAGGTGGTAATAGTAATAACGATGGTAAAACAGCCGCTGCTGTCATTTATGTGCTTACTGTATGTTGGCCTTCATCTACATTCCTTCAGAGTGAGGACTTCTGGGAGAATATTTGTGAAAAAACAGATTTTTAAAAATTCTTGTGTTTGGCACTAAAAGATACTATGAAAAACATGATCTTCGTAGCCCGCACTGACCTGAAAAAGTTCCATTTGTCAGTTTAGAGAACCACCTCCCCGTCTAAGTGCCTCTGACTTTCCAGCCCTGCTCTAGCACCACATCCTCTCACCGGTCGCCTTTGGGATTTGGGAAGGCTACTTTCTGAATGTCTTTTAAAATTCCATAACTTGAGAAAATACCAAAGGAGTGATTTTAAATTACTTTAGAATCGCAGGCTTTAGTGAGTATGTGGTGGAGCCTTTTCCTAGGAAAATGTGCACATAAAAATTTGCATATAGTTTTAGGGTTCCAGAGGCCCCTAAAGCCCAGCCAAAGACCTGGGTCATTGGCCTGTTGTGTTTAGGTGCTCTTTTAAAACCCTTTTGAGATAGTAAGAGTCACAATGGGATAGTTCTGAAAGTGTAATTAGCAGAAAGAACATTTCAAGAACTGCTGTTCTGCTTAGACTTTCTAGGCTGCTTTCTGCTCTGCCTGCCAGAGTAAGAGTTTCCTGGCCTAACTAACATTCAGAAGAATTGACATTTAAATCAGTCTCTCCTTCCTGGTTTTCACTTGACGTACCCTTGTTGTCTCTGTATCCTTAGTCTCTGTTAATTTATTTCTCTGCAGAGTCAGCAAGGATATAGTGGCTATTATTCATTTCCCTGTCCTTTAACTATCTGCTTTTGACACGTTTTACCTTTTCAATCTCATGAAAAGCTCCCTTTTCTTGGATTAGGTGTCACTTTTCTCGACTAACAGTGTGCTTGGTGAGTAGAATGTCATGAAAAGGCATAGGCTTTGGAGTCAGAGAGACGCTGCTTTGTATGCTGTTTTGCACGCACATTTGTTAACCTCTCAGAGCCTTGTTGGTAAGGTGTGAGAGCAGTTTATGTAGGCCGTCTCATAATCCCTGTGGGGGCCTGGCCCATAGAGGACGTTAACAGTGGTAGTGATGATGATCGTTGAAGCTAACCGTTAGCACAGTGCTGGATCCGGGGTAGGTACGGGCTTCGTGTGCAGTGGCTCTTTTAGACCACACAATACTCTCAGGAACAGTTGTTACATGGTGATATAGATGAGAAAAATCTTGCTGCCCTTTCCTCACTGCCCTCCACTCTCTTCCAAGTT